>CM049569.1:884375-1044375 GCA_027123335.1 Amphiprion clarkii
TATAGCATGTCGCTCAGAAAACGGCGTAGTAGACATGTCGTTCCCAAAAACGTCTTAGTATGCTATATCGAGCGCCAAAACGTCAGAGTATATATCTTTGGCTGCCAACAAGACGTCATAGCACTATAACACATGCGTTCGTTCAGAAAACATCAGAGTATAGCACAGTCACTCTAAACATCTCAAGTGTACATGTCCTCATATACGTCATAGTATTAGCAATGTCGTCCAAAACAATGGCAGGTATAGCAGTATGCTCTTAAACACTCATACATAGGCAGAGTGTACCAAATTTTGTCAAGGAGTATAAAGCCTTTCTGGTCCTAAACAACGTCATAGATTAATATTGTCGACACCTCAAAAACGTCATATTGCATAGACCTTTGGGCTAAAAAACATCCAATAGTACAGAACGCATGTCGCTCGAAAAACTTCATACGAAAAGCCTTTAGTCGCAACAAAATGCGTTTATGTCCCAGACTCTGTCTGAAGTAGGTGGCAGTGCACACACAAAACACACAACATTCCAATACGCTGGTTTTCCAGAGGGGTTTGACGAGTATATTCTTTGAAAGACGAAGTTGACAACAACACAACATGTGTAGGGGGTTAAAGCAAATAGGGTGGTTAGTAAATCTAAAAATGAAATAACTCAGAACTTAAAAGATATGAACTTCACGTTGCAACATGAATGGGCATATCCAACCAGGATCAAAGTAAAAGATAATCATACGAATAAAAATACCGCTTCGATGTTCAACGCTCATAAACACCACATATAACACACCGCAGTTGCTCAACCCTAAACTATAAACTACCAGTCTCGAGTGTCCCTGGCGTTTGTCCTGTCTGAACTATTCAAAAGGTCCCTCTTCTACTCCCCATCACATCCACAACCACTGGAACACATCTCCAAAGTTCTGGCCAGGCCCAGCTCACGCTTCCATCAGAAGAAGTGGGCGACCACCTGCCAGATGAAGGAGACCGTTTTGGAGGCAGCTGGCATCGTGACTTGGACTGCACCATGTTGGTCTGTTTCCAGTCCAGCAATCGAGCTGCCAGAGACGGCAGGACGGGAGAACGAGTCAACGGAGGCCAGGATGGACGAAGGTGGGCATGCAGCTGATGTACATTACAGAAAACAACAGAGGAGGAGTAGCAAACGGCCCAGGGCCAGAACCATGAGACAGAGTAGCACGTATGTACTCTTAGAAAACATCATAATGTATAAGGGGGGGGGGGGTGGGGGGGGGGGGGGGGGGTGGGGAGGGGGGGTGGGGGGGGGGGGGGGGGGGGGGGGGGAGGGGGGGGAGGAGGGGGGGGGGCGGGGGGGGATGGGTGGGGGGGGGGTGGGGCCATTCTGGAATATGAAATAAACGCCATAATATACATTAGTCAATATTGTACCACTTAACACGTCACAAGGCTCAGAGACATACATTGATAGAATTGTAATAATAGGTGGGCTGACTATGATTTACTGATTATCAGTATTTTATCCTTTTGTTTACATGTTGTAACGTAATAAATACATTAAAATGTGGTGCTACGTTTGCTCATGAACCTTTAAGCTACCCGGTCTGGTCAGCTACCGGTCTTCCTGAGCTGATCCTTGATTGATATCCCGTCAGAATAAACGCAAGGGTCTTAGGTTTCTGCGGGTAAATTAACATTATGGTTTACATCAATGTGTGGAGGGGTGATGGGGGGTGAGGCAGTAAGTGGTTAGTAATGTTGGTTTTTAGGCATGGGTACGGGGGATTTGGGGGTTGTGCGTCGCAATTTTAGGGGGACATAGTTGTAATGGTGATGAAGGTATTATTCATAATTTTCAAAAAGAGTGTTATAATCTAGGTGTATGGTAATGGACAACACTAGTGTTTGCAGGGAGGGGTTTAGAGGCGCAACGGGGTGGGAAATGTGGAAGTCGTACTGGTATGGGGCGTGGGGGCACAAGCAGCTAACTATCTGGTTCTGGGGGTGATTACGGCACTTCGTTAAGTGTGGTTGACTCGGAAGGTGTTGGAGGTGGTAAGAGTCTGACGGTACTCTTAATAGATGGGGTAAGATCACGGTCTGGTATAGAGGTGAATGTGGTCTTGTCACTCTTTGTTCAATGATGATCAAAGGCGGTAAATGTGAGTGCAGTGGTAGCGCCCACATGTTTCTTGGTCTCTGCGAAAAGCGACTCGCACGCCTATTCTGGAGTCTCTGCTGAGGTCGGTGGTTGGGTAATTATATCGGCTGCACTAAGTGCGGAAGCGCAGTTAAGGCTGAGTATACTTTGGGTTCTTGAGAAAGAATATGAGCACTTAGGGTACCCGCTGCTGGGGGGGTACTTGGACACGAAACTTAGGGAGTGATTTAGAACTGTGCAGCATATTCCAGCTATCGGTCAGCATGTGCTGTTGAGATTATTACTCAGTGGTCATTTATTCTGGTGTAAGTCTGGCAGTTTTTTTCTATGGTGGTGGTGTGCACATCTCCTCCAAACCAGTCCAGGTGGAAGACGATGTGAAGAGAAAGCTCCAGAGACACGAATTATCACTACATGTATGTTGGATATAAGTCCCTTTCATTTCTTAGTGCTGGCAATAGTGGATTTCCCTTATATGATTTCACTATGCTGGTCGTGAAGTGTTGTCGTGGATGTTGTTCGTTCTAAATGTTTTTGACACTGCCGCCCAACAGAGTAAAAACCTTTTAACAGAACGGCGCACAAGCTGCAACATATTCACGCGCTATGAGCTCTTATCGGTGCTGATCTAAACTAAGATAAAAAGTGAATAAACTCCCTGATTCTGCAGCATGTATGTAATTCTGGTGGTGTTTATGACTGTTAAACGGAAGATTTGTGGGGTTTGACATTTTTATAAACCAATAACCAAGAAATGAATTACTTGGAGAAAAACAATCAACTGATTATTGGACAAAGAAAATGTTGTTTCCAACATCTATTGGGCCTGAATTACTCCAACATTCACAATGATACATACAATTTAAATTCAATTTTATTTATATAAACGCCAATTACCAGGTCTAAAATTGACTCTCAAGACACTTTATTTTTTTCATTCCATGGTCACTGTCTGATTTAAAATATGACAAAGTAAGAAATTTTAACCTCTTGACTATTCAAATTTATGAATTTGAGTTTTTACGAAGACTAACACGACAACTAAAACTATCTTTCTCCACTAATACGAAGAGACATGAGGTCAAATAGAAGGAACAGTTTTAAATACGCAGTCCCGCGATGACAAAGAATAAAGTTTCTCAAAAAACTAAATCTGCTGGTGGATTCCGTTAAAGCCTAAGAAATGATAAAGTGTGTACTAACAGGTTTGTGGGGCTAAAAATGTCAAAGTATAGATATCATAGTTGAACATTTGGATGGAGGTTGATAACAAGTTGTACCTTTCCTTCATTTCTCTGGAGCGGACCCTTGGATTCTTTAATGGATGCTGGTAAGAAGACCGATGCTCTTCTAGTTGTCTTCCGTCAGTTCCGCTGTAAAATACGTCAGTCCATCCTGGCGAACTCTACGCGCGCTCCTTCATGACAACTTGTTCTGCTCTCCGACCTGGGGAAACGCAGTAACTCGGGTAAACCACTGGAGACTTCGAAGAACACACAGTCGGGCGGGGGAAGGTGTTGTGGTGGTGGGGAGTAGAGGGGGGAGGCCGCCACCCACCTCCCCGCCGACTCTCCGCCCTGACCTCCACCCAAGACTCCCCTCAGCTCCACCCATGGGTCTCTTCGGAAACTACGATGCCCAAAGACGACTACATGATTTCCTGTGATTATCGGATCTATAGGCCCCTTTCCCTGTGAGTTTTAAGGAGTTAGCCTACGAGCTGCTGTTCGCATGGTTTCAAGACCAGATACCCTTCTAAATTTGATTCAAATTCCTGACAAAGACAAAAAAGAAATAGTCGCCATGGTCGGTCTTGACACCAGCGACCTTCCACTCTGTAGTCACATACCCACTTATCCCCCTGAGCATACTCACAAAAAAAAAATTAAGTCAGATACTAAATTTTCTTTTTTTGCGCATGTGTCATCGTATTTTTGTTGTCGCGTTTTCCGCGCTTGTTTTTTAACTCGAGTCTCGATCGACCGTGTTCTTATCTCGAGACGAGGTTGGATCACACTCAGCGCTATTCGTGATGAGGGGATGAACCCTCACGTCCAAGACTATTCCAAGCCTCCACACCGCCCGCAGTCCTCAGGACCGAGGCTTTCACACAGTCTGAGGCTGAAATTTTTCTAAAGTGCCCAACACGTAGCTCGCTCTGTTAGCATTTAACTTTCAGACAGTCCAAGGGCTGACTATCTTCGAAGCTTCCGGAGTACGTTTTCTCTGTCTGTGTTTTGATCCTTCAGACAGTCTGGAGGGCTGACACTTCTCTCAGAGTCCATCAGTAGTTTCTCTGGTTAGACTTTGAACCCTTTTCAAGACAGTCCGAGAGACTAGATATCTTCTAAAAGTTTCCTCAGTACTTCTGCTGTTTGTTTGACAACTTTATGGGTAAACTGAAGCTTAAAAATTGTGACCATGAGGCTGTTTCTCACATTTAGATCATCCATCTGAGGTCTTCGCAGTAAGCATCATGGGGTTTTTTAGAAATACTCAACAAACTTTGATCTCTTCACAGAACAGTAAAGTTTGTGGTGGTTCAAAGGTATCATTAGTTGATCATTGCCTTCAACTACTATAGACTTTATCTGGAGCAGTTTATCTGAATTTGAGGTCACTTAGTAAAATCTGTCACACAATCAAACCAAGATAACATAGAAAGAGGAACACATTTGAAAAAACAACTTGATTGTTTTTCATTTGCATGAACTAGAAAAACACACCCCCCCCTTTCTACTATCTTATCTGTTTTTTGCTCTGTTTTGGATACATTTTTATGCTTGTTTAATTTTGATCTTCTACAAGGTTAAATGGTGCCTTTTCATATGCTTTGGTCTTTAGTTTATTCTTCTTAAATGTTAGTTTTTGCTCTTTTCTCCACCTTTAATTCTTTTCTAATGTCTGATTTGATTTCTCCAAATGGTTTCTTTTGTCATGTTTAATTGTTTATTTTTTACAAATAGTTTATCGGCCTGTGTTTGAAAAATTTCCTTGTTTCTTATCCCTGGGTTTATTTGGTTATTCGAGGTAATATCTTTAAAGGTGTTTCCTGTTTAGCAATGTTTTAACCACCTTTCAATGTTTAACTTGTCTTGTTTAAAATGCGTCATTGTATTTTCTCGCTTATGCCTCGACTTGTAATGTGTTGGTTGGTCGTTAAGATTGAGTTTTCCAATTAAACTTTTATTTTATTTTAATTCAATGTCATGTATGCTATGTTAATAAGGTTTAATGAAGCTAATTTTAATGGGTTGTTGTTTGCTTTTTTAAAATGTTTAAGCTATTCTTGTTTAAGTTTATTTTTTTAAATGTTTAAATTATCGACAATATTTAATCCTTGAAGGCTTCCTCTATGTTTGTTTGATGAGAATGTTGTTTTAAGTTCATAATTACATGAGTTTTGTATACTTCTGGGTGTTGGAATGTATTGAGCGATATAGTTGTTGTCTCATTATTGAAGTGGTTGGTTTTGACGTGTAATGTTGCGTCGTCGTTGGTTCTTTGAAGGGTGTGGGGTGGGTGGTTTTAACGCTTTGTTTTCCGTTGATGCTATTGCGCTGTTTTAAAGTGGACAGTTTATGTCTTAATCTTTTGTTTGCGGTCAAGTCGGTGTTAACCGCAACCGTAGAGATTTGAAACAAACCCGTATATCACAATGAACAAACTATCAAGCTGAGTGAGTCAGTTAGGCAGTTTCTATCAAGTCAACTTTATGTGTTTAGCACCTTTCATCAGTGATACAGATAGACATACACGAAACAAGCAAAGAGAAAAAACTATGCTAAAACTAGGATTTAAACAACTAAATACATTTTAACAAACAAAAGATGTAACATCGTAATAAAATTCGGGTGTGTCCAGGGGATGGAGAGGAGTTGTATTGAAGTCTTGCTTGGGCTCACATGGCAAATCTTTTAATATATAAACTTGATATGCAGTCTATAGCAAACTGCAGAGGGACAGAAGAGAACCAACAATATCGCCTTGTTGTCTCCTTTAATGAGGCAGATTTCGTTGTGCGTTCCAGACGTAAGAACTTCAGACTCCTTCACAACCGGCTCTTACTCTTCGGACAGGACCTCACCACAGCCGAGTCAAGAGATAAGGTTTGCCATCTCATTTCTGCGCTGAAGCTCAACCTTCTCCTGCTCATAATCTGCGGATCTAATGATGTTCCTGCTGCTCTAAAGTCTGGTCTCCAGATCTTCCGCCTCCTAAAAACTCGCAAAGTCGCTCGGCTGCACTGTTTGCTGTGTAGAAGTGGTGTACAGAAAAACGCTCAGATGTCTAAACCACATGGAGGGGCCCTCTTGACTAGTCGGCCATATGGAAACTGTACAAAAGACCAAACCAAACTAGCACAGACCCAAACTCTAATCACTCTCCGGCAGCCGACCAAAGTAACCTCTGAGGAACAGAGAATCAGGACAGGAAACTCTTACCTTCCTGGGACAACCAATGGAGGGTTCACAAACAGAATACTGAACGCGTGTCCGGACCCACACCCAGAGACCGCGAAAGACTCTCTACAGCCAAGATAAAGACACAACGCAGCTGCTCCTAATCCACTAATCAACTGACACAGTAGCACCAGGTGCTAACTGTGGGCGAAAGAACCGACATTTAACCAAGACAACTATCCAGTACTAAGCCCTATAGACACACTGGAGAAACATACATTTATAGATGAGTTTTATTACTGCGTGGAAGACTGCCAAGCCAACGCGCTAATAGAACATAACGATAGCAACGGAGGCCCAAACCCGGGTCAGAATGGGGAAAGCAGAGGGAAATGTGTGATGCAGCCACATTAAGCAGGAAGATACATGAGCTGGCTCAGGTGTTTCCTGATTACACCAAGCAGGCCACCGGGACTGCCAATAAGGAACACCAGCTTACGGGACAAGTCCAGAGGGTTTGGGTTAGTGAAACGGAAATTTAGTTTAAAAGTTGAAGCAGAATGTTAACAAAGAAAGTTGAACAAATCCACCTTCTGATACCTGATTATCGCGGTGGGCATGAGGTGTCAACACAAAGTACACCCGGAACATGTCAAAATACGGGTTCCATAGTAGAACCTATCCATTAGTATAAACGTCATAGTATGGTGGTGTTGGCTCATAAAACATTACGTCACCCGTGCGGGCTGGGGTCGCCGGGGACGCAACACTAAACACTGGTGTTTATATTCCATCCACCAACATCCTTGAACATACGCGCGCTTATAAAAGGTTCGGTTCAAAGGAATAATTCCCACCCAAAATCCTGTCAAGTGTCCTCAGGCACTCAAACACCCACAAAAATACAGGGCGGCCGACCTGGGCCGGAGGGTCGGCGGCGTCCTCAAGACCCATCGAGTCAGGAAGTCGCTGAACTGGTTGGTCCAGTTTGAAGGCCTCCGTGTGGTCCAGTAGAAGTACCAACGTAGTTGGTGTTGCTTTGAACCGCGCGACTGGCTGCCATCAGGTGGACCGCTCGTCCTCGTAGGGCTCCTCCTGTAGCCTTGAGGGGAACCATAAGGAACATTCAGTACGCTGTTGGAGTTCTTCCTGTCAGGCTCGTGTGTAGAACGGCTTCTGAAGAATCTGTACATTGTCCTTATCTGGAAAAATCTAACAGCCTAAACTGTTTAACAGAGCGTGTAAGCAAGTAAAGGAAGACAAACACACAGGCAGTGATTTAGGACACAAACTCCGTTTTAATTGTAGAACACAAATCAGCTTAGAGGCATTGGTGCTTCACACAGGGGGCTAGAATAGAGGCCGTCCAATCAGATTGGAGGCTTGCACATCTAGGTATGTTGCGTTTTGTGTTGGTGGGACTCTGGACCTCCATCAGCTGCACTGGATGTTTTGACGGTCTGGCTCTCTAGTGCCAGAATGATTCATCCATGAATTCATGCGAGCTTCAGTACTGAAATGAAGCGCTCATGCGGCCATGGTGGGGATGTCCCCTTTTCCAGATCCATAATGGTTTCAGAGCGCACCGTGAATGCAGTGCCCGTCCTGCTGTCTGAATAGTTTTTCCTCATTGGAGTTACCTTGCAATAAAGTCTTTTCTCCTCATGTTCTGGATGTGGTGGAGACTCTGTCTTCAGTCCCCGCTGCTGATTGCCCTCTTGTGGGCATCTCCAGAGAAAGAATCAGAAAAACTGGTTCAACTGCTGCTCATTCAGAAACTGCTCTCCAAACATTGAGAGTGTTTTGTAGAATTCAGACATTGTGTTGTGGAACTTTGAAGATGTCAGAAAACGTTACAGCTGGCCAAAGATATGAGCTCCATTTCTGGATGTTGTAGGAAAAGGAAGTCACATCATATGAACTCTTGATGAGCTTGATAATGTCGTTTAAATTACTGAAGAAAATCCTCATAAAAACCTTAAACGCTCAGCCTGCTTTTGTTAAAGTTGTCTATAAATCTATCATCATGTTTCTGGAACCAGGAGTACCTCTGCAAGTGTCCTTTCAACAGATGATTTGTGGTGCATTCATTTAAAGGCACCTCAGGTGAAAACGTACAGCAGAGTGATTAGAATAGAGTGATTTTTAATGTTGAAATCAGTCCATAAATGTTTGGAGTAAAAAATTGGTGGGGGTGGGGGGGGGGGGGTGGGGGGGAGAAATGGTATAAGGGTGTGGTGGGGTTAGGGGGTTGAGGTGTTGTTGGGGGGGGGGGGGGGGGGGGTTAGGGGGGGGAGTGGGGGGTGGGGGGGGTGGTGCGGCTGGTGGGTTGGTTGGGGGTGGGGGGGGGCAGTGGGGAGGGGAGCAGGGGAATGGATGGGATGAAAGGTAGGGGTGAGGGTGGGGCGGTAAGAATGTCAGTGCTTGGGGGGGGGAGTTGAAGTGAATGCTTGTTGTATGGATGAGCGACTGTCTTTTGAGGGGGGGGGGTGGGGGGGGGGGGAGGGGTGGGGTTTTTATCTTTTTTATTTTGTAGTTACTTTGTTTTAAATATAGGATATATGACTTTCATAATCGTTAATACTAGTAGAGTCGGACCCCTCAAGACACTAATCCAACCTGACTGAAACTCAAAACAAAAACATACGGTAAAAAGCGCGTATCTGCCAAGGTCTCATACCCTGTAATCCCGGTTATAACATACAAGTAATTACCATATCCGCTACCTGTACCTACACTCTACTAAAACCTAGCAACATTCAATTATTATGAGGTAAACTTTACATAAATCATGACATTCCGTAAGTGTTTAACTGGAAGAGTTTCTACAACATGAATCTTTTGCTGTAAATTAGTGCTATATACAACATTATCCCGACTTTCCAGGATAATAGTCTATTATTCAACTGTGTATTTTGGGGAGAGGTACAGAAAGTATAGTGACAGAAGATTATTTCTTCTTTGTTTTATGGTGTAATTGGCAGTAAACATTTTAAGAAGTGGAAAGGGGAGAGGATTGTAATACGTTGCTGTTCTTTAGTATGCAACGCGCGTATTCTGTTCCACTGACTTAATCTGCTTCTCAGAGGATCGCTTTCGTTGAGGCTAGAACCAGTTTTACAGAACAAGCATATTGTTGCAGCTAATGATGTTGTAAAATACACAATAAACGACTAGTCCCATCATAATGTGAATATGTTAACAGTTTCCAAAATGAAAAGGTCATGATACAGCTGGTCCTGATTGGGTTACAGAGCAAAAAAAAAAAAAAACATGAAAAACAACTTGTAAAGACTCAGGCGTAGAGGGTCCGTTAGCGATCTTTAATTTTTTTTCTTCCTGGTACAAACCCGCGCGCCACCGCTCAATAGGATTATGGTGTACGCACACCCCTTGTGCTCTTCCCCCCCCCCCTAGAAATTAATCTGGATCCGCCTTACCCAGCTGCAGAACGTGCTGTCTGTGTGACCTTATTACTGTGCTATACTGTACTGTGTATTACTGTGCTAGCGCGGCTAGCGCTGTATTAGCGCGGCTAACGCTGTATTAGCGTGGCTAGCGCTGTATTAGCGCGGCTAACGCTGTATTAGCGTGGCTAGCGCTGTATTAGCGCGGCTAACGCTGTATTAGCGTGGCTAGCGCTGTATTAGCGCGGCTAACGCTGTGCTAGCTCAGCTAACGGCATGCGTTACAGCTTACTGACTCTCACAAAAACAAACCACATACAGGACAAAAAGGATTAATACACTCACTGAAGCGCCGTCGTTCATGCTGTTAGCCGTGGTTGATCCCTGTCTTGTGAGGTGAACCGTCTGCGTCACATGACCGGAGGAGCGCCACGTGATTGGCTGGGCGTTGGTTCGATTTTGGCCATTGTTTACGCCTGAGTCCCCCGGATGTGAACAGCAAATTTTTTGACAGCGAATTTTTTTACATTGAATTTTTTGATGGCGAGTTTTGAACATTGAATTTTTTGATGGTGAATTTTGAAGACATCGAGTTTTTTTTTTTATGGCGAATTTTGAAGACATTGAATTTTTTAACTGGTTTTTAGACTTTTGATGAGCTAAATTCAGGCATAAAAAATTCACATACGTGATTTTGATGCAAAAAAAATCAAAGTAAGAAATTCAGAAGCTTTTAAAATTCAGAATCTGATGAGTCTGATTTGCTTCCATATATAGATCAACGTAAAATTACAAAACAAATTCTTTTTTTCTGTTGATTGTCCTACTTACCAAATAACCTTGGACTTAACAATTTGTTCTATTATTAAGTAAGAAGAGAATATTTCTAAAATTAGGACAAATTTAGGAATGTATGTTAACAATATTTGGAAAAAAAGGAAAACAATAATAATTATGATTATTCACAGTCACAGATCCTTAATGTTACACATGTATATTAACAGTGTATTTTTGTAATTTAAAAATATTGCAAAAAATTGTAAAACAAGAAAGAAAATTATATACAATTCCTTTTTTACAGTGTTGCACAGGATGTGTTTCAGAAAATGCAACATCCTCCAAAGTCTAGTGTTAACCTTATAATCTGTCTTCATGTTACCAGACTCTACAGACTGTACTGTAATGCTAGCCACTCTGTGAGGCCGTCGTTATCACAAATACATGCTAAGATTCTGATACTAAGCAGGTATAATGTTAAAGTTCATGCTGTTAATTTATTGTGTTACCATGATATTTGCTGACTAGCATTCAACATAAAGTGCAGCTGGGCTTGCAGATTTTTAGTCATAATTTCAAATATCGGACGATGCAACATGAACCTGTTGGACATGCTAGAATAAAAGTTAAGGGATCAGTGTAGAGAGCAGGGTTTATCCTCTGGGGATCATGAATGTTTGTACTAACTTTCCCAGCAATCTGTTAAATAGTTGTGATATTTATGAATCGTTTGTGCCACACCAGTAAACTGTAAATTCTTATTAACCCTCATGTCGTCCTGCGGGTCAAAACTGACCCATTTTAAAGTTTGAAAATGTGGAAAAATATATATTTTCACAGTGAAACTTCGGATGTCCATGTTTTCAACTTTTTTGGGGAAATCTTTGAACAGTTTTTGGTGTGAAAAAAAAGAAATGTTAAAAATGTTTCTTAAGAACATTCACAAAAAAAAATCAACCAAAATCCAGCGAGTTTCACTGGATTTTGGTGGATTTTTATGTCAATGTTCTTAAAGAAAATATTACAAGTTTTACTGCTATATATGGAATCACTTTAGATATTTTGGGGATTTTTTTGGTGAAGATTTTTACTCATTTTTTGAAAATATTTACAAGAATTTTCTTGCCAAATTTGGGGGATTTTTTTTTTTTTAAATAAAACTTTGAAGGGAAACTTAAGGAATTATTGGAATTTTCCTCCTGAAGGTTTTGCAAATTTTCAGAAACTTGGGGAATTATTTTGCTGAATTTTTGAGTTTTTTTTCAGACAAGGAAACAATATTTTTTGGTGCCCGTAAATGAAGACAGCAGGAGGTTTAAACAATCCATTACTGTGATACAATTGGCTGTGGTTCGGGTGGTGGAGCAGGTTGTCCACGAACAGGAAGGTTGTTGGTTTGATTCCTGGTCCCTACTTGTGTCCGTGGACAAGACACTGAACCCCAAGTTGCATGTTATCCAAGTTTGCATGGTCGATAATGTGGGTAAATGAGAAACAATGTAAAGTGCTTTGTAGAACCTAGCTAAGCCTAACATGTGCTATTTAAATGCTGACTTTCTACGTAACTGTGAAAATTACCCGGCAAGACAGTTCACTTTTGTCTTTAAAAAATGTCGTTGATGTGAATAAAAGTGTGGTTACTGGGTTTATATCCAAAGACCTTTCATCCAGAACTGTCACATCACATTACAATTTGATGTTTATCACATTTAATGCACTGGATTCACTCTGGAATTGTCACAGTATCCGCTTAATGCCGGCTACAGTCTCAGTGTTTAGTGCCATCGTGCAAACTTTACTGTTCAATTGACCCTCGCAGCAACAAGCTTGTAAAGCCCTCAACCATCACCTCCTCGGCCTGCTGCCCAGTTTGTCTTGGCATCTCGTGCTGGAGTTTTGGGCAACAAGTCAGCAGCAGCGAAGCCAACTACTCTTGCCTGAATATGAGCACATAATCTGCAGCTGGCTTGACAGCATTCTTACCTTCCTCTGGTTGGTGAGTAAAAAAAAAAAAACTGTGCAAGAGGTCAAAGGCCAGAGTTGTGAAGTAATGGAAACTAAGAATTTCACTACAAGTCAGCAAGAACTTCATTTCAATGCACAGCTATTTATTGTCAGATGCAAAGTTTTCCTAATTTCCTGAACTGTCGAATAAACAGAACAAATTCCAAATGATGAGACTTTGAAAACATGTGAAGTGGAAACAGTAACAGATGATGTGAATGATGATGTGGGAGCTTTAACACATCATCTGTTTCTACTCAAAACAAACTCTATCATGCATCCTGCACTCTTCACAGAGGAAAACTGTCTATGGCAAGAGTCCGGTGCAATATATAAACTCATCTGTTATGGAGGAAATGGGTCAAAGAAAACTCTCCAATCATGCAACTGCAAAATAAACGGAAAGCTAATAATAAGAACTTCCTCTTTGGAAATAAGTTGTTGTCATCATGGAGGATTTTTGCTTTCAGAAACTCCTAGACGACTAAAATTCACCTTTAACAAGCCATTAAAGCTGGAGTTTAAAGGTAAAAATAGTAAAATTTGAGCATTTTTTACTGCATTATTGCAAAAATCTACATTTCTCTTTCCACTTAAGAGTTAAAGTTATTTCTGTTCGATTGTGTTTTGGATTTGTTTTGGTTAATTAGTTGAAGATAATCATCTGTGCTTGTTGGATGGAGGATGTTGAACAAAGTTTAATCGAAGCCTGATGTTAAACTTGACAACGTCACCATGTTTTTAGTTTGTAAAAAGTGAATTATAAAAGCAAATAGTGAAGCTATTTTGAGATATTTATTCAGGCAGAAAAAGTTGACGCTCCATTAACCTGCACATTATTTAAGATGTGTTGTGTGCAGTGCAGAGGGCCAAGAATGAAGCAGTCTTCCACAATGTAAATACAAAAAAAGATTATAGGAGGAAAGATGAGCAACACTAATATAATAAATGTGTTGAAATAAATTTTAGATCTATAGATGTTAAAAGACCAATCTGCGTTCTATCAAATCTATTCCATGTATTGGATTTGAGCAGACAGTCTTTCATCTGTATAACAGACAACATCTTTTAAAGCTAAGTTTCATGTGTTTGTGTGTGTTGTGGATTTCCAGATCAGAAGTTTCTTACCCAACACCATCCGTAGATGCAGAGCAAAGTGCACCTTAAATGGACGCTTATTTAAGAGGTTGTGTAGAGCCATTTGAAAACTGCAATCCAAAAGTTGCACAGTGTGAGATAAATACCAAAAAAGGTGACATTTAAAACCTCTAAAATCCTCTACAAATGTTACATATATAACTGATACAACTACATATATCATTTATCTCTATATTATTTATGGCTAGTACATCAAGCAACATTCACAACAAAAACATCTCTTTGTCCTGCTGTCACTGAACTTGATCCTGGATAAACACAAGAAAACGGACAGAACCTGATTCCTGCGAGTTCAACATATTTATTTATAGCGTCTTGCTGTAGGGATGTGTCTCGCTCTCTTATTAGTCCTTACATGCCATGACAAAGACCACAGAAACAGCTTCCTAGAATATTCTCAAGAGACCACTTCTGTCCTTCTGGAGGGTCACAGAGAGTCGAACTTGTAGGTGACTCATGTTAGTTTGTCTGCTTTTTCGCACAAACACTCGGGATCTGCGTCCAACCTGCATCACGCAAACTGACTGTAAACACTGACAGAAAAGTGGACCAGAGGTCTCCGAGTTCTACACTGATTACAGCCGAAACAAACAGTTTCAAATCTTCCTCTAACTCACTTTAGTAATACAGTTCATGCTCCGGTCAGACTCTGGAACAGTCTCGCTCCAGACTGACAACTCTTAAGAAACACTCTAATATGTACTCCGCAAAGCAACGTGGTGGAGTTATGTGACAACTGGCATATGTTTGTCTGTTCGTCTGTTATTCCATCTGTGGGCAACATTACTCAGAAACGGACTTAGGGGTTTGGATGAAATTTTCAGGGAAGGTCAGAGATGACACAAGGACCAAATGGTTAGATTTTGGCAGTGATGCAGCTTATAGTCTGGATCCATGGATTTATTAAAGATTTCTGTATCGTTGTGAGATAGCAGCACGGTGTAGCTGTAACCATGACTACTAGTGAACACTACCTCAGCTGCCTGCTGACGATCACATGATTGTGATCCTGCTACAACTCTACCACTGTGAACTTATCAGGACTTTTCTGTTCGACATTATACAGCTGATTAAATTGTGGAGGTGTTTCTGAGTCCCATCAATTCCGCTACATATTTAAGTCACGCAATCCATACATAACGTATACATGCATAACACACGCCTGTGCTCAGCACAAGGTCATTTTGCTTGTGAATACATCTATATTAAATGGACACATTCTATGGTGCCGTGATTTCTGCATGAATTTTTTTCAAGATTTCAGCCGCTGGAAATGATGCAATGACTGAGCAGCTTTAGTGGAGTACTGGGCTCTCTGAGTGCTTTTCTTGTTTTACTTATGCGACCTCACAGACAGTAATTATTCTTTTCTGCACTGTTTATTTGATCCAATTAAAAACATGTCTTTTGGATTTTTAATGCTCCTATTTCTTGCACTTTTTTCATACTGCACATTGCATGATTTTGCATGCAATGTGCTCTATAAACAAAGTTGTGTGGTGTGTTTTCTGCAGTCTTTTGCTATTGTTTTCCATACATTTCATCCTAATTTACAAATATGAAATCTCTTCCATGAAACTGATTAATGATGGACTAAACAAACAAATTATTAAGCACACAAGACAACAATAAACCAAACCCCAACATGCAGCAGTGATTATTTCCTCCTGCTGGTTGCTGGTATGTGGTAGAAACATACATTGAGGAAACGTGAAAACACAGAAACTCCATTCTGCAGGCTCTAATGAGCGGTTGCCCTGCCAGCCGCTGCTGTTAACTCTGCCCATAAAGCGGTCTAATGATTTACTTTACACATATTTTTCCATTCCCCGCCCGGGGGTCAGCAGCCAATGGCTCGTCAGAAGTTCACAAGTGCTATTTAAGACGCAGCCGGTCCAAGGTGGTTCAGATATCAGCTCAGTGCGCGCAACAGGACGCGCAGGACCGGGACCTGGAAGAGAAAACGCTGCCGCTGCGCTCCGAGGTCGCTTAGAAATAACTGCTAAAGACGTTTTTTCTCTGGAAGGAATAAGCTGTGACAGACATGAGAGCGTGGAAAGCTGCGTTAGTGTACTTCGTGGTGTTGAATGCAGCTGTACAGTGTGTGACGTCCTTGGAAGAAGAGCTCTCCGATTCTATTTTTGGTGAGTTTGACTTTCCATCTCGCACCAACAGATTCCCGCAGAGTCGCGATGAAAGTTGTGTTGAAATCCGTTGCTTTTGCGTGCTTCTGTGTTTAGTTCGTACTCAGTAACGTATAATGACTGTAGATGTTGTGGATCACATGTCTTTGGTGAACACAGCTTCTATTCTCCATGAGAGACGAGATGATGATTTAAGATCATATTGAAGAAAACATTACCAACAGAAACAATTGAAAACATCCAAGTGGAAAAGAAGAGCTTAATTGGGGCAATAAACAGCACATATGAAGGTATTTTTTTAAATCTTGAAAAGATGGCAAAATTGATAGAATTGATTGTTTGTCACTATTGTAGAACTAACAGGACTTTGGAGGCACAGGGTGATAAGAACAATCAGAAAACGGAATAAACTCAACAGAAGCTGCGATTAAAGTTGTAATTCTGTGCTTCCATGTTTACTAAATGTCTCCTAATCTGCTCCAACCTTCTCTTCATAAATCTCTGAGGGGCTCTATAACCTCTGCAAACAGCACAATCCTTGGTGAGTTGAGTCAGCTGATTGCAGCCCGACCACTGGAACTTGTGCAGTTTATAGTCAGTGAGCTGGAAGGAACAAAGCTGGGAAAAGCCCTCAGGGGTTTCTATGGAGCTCAGTCCTGACCAAGTGAACCCCCTCGACCTCGGAGCGCTCATCTCCTCTAAGGTGGAAGCTCATTTACTGAGGGGGCCCCGAGGGGTTCAGTCAGCTAGTCTGAGACCTCCCAGCAGGAACATCAGATAGGATTTACACATCTGACACAAACACCGGCCAGAAAGACGAGCTTCTACTCTTAAATATTTGTTTGGGAAGAAACATTCCTCATAAACCAGCGGCTAATCTGTTGATTCTCTCTTCAGGCAACTTCCTCGACCCTCTCAAAGACTTGTTTGACCACAAGGATGATGGAAACGTGACCATTGCTAAATTCTCCCTCCGTAAACCGTCCCATCCCGATGACGACCTCTGCTACATCACTCCTGGTAAACCCGAGTCGCTGGCGGCCTGCACCTTCAACAGCACCTCCAAAACCTTCCTGGTGATCCACGGATGGACGGTGAGCGGAGATTCTTAGGCTTGTTGAGACCTGTCTCTGCTTTTCAAACTCCCTCCAGCTTTGTTCACAAAAAAAAAAAATCACCTGTAACTGGTAGAGTTCCACTAAATTCTGGTGCCACCATGTCTTGCCAAACTCACACAACCAGTTTTGCTGACGAGCAACGACATGTTGGCATCAGTGTGAAAGGATTTGCTGCAAACCTGATCTGGAAGAGGCCTGGATTTCACAATGTGGATGTGAGAAGTTCACCAGTGTTGTCACTCTGTAACTGTAGTGTTTCGACTGTCATTTGAACAGCTGAGCGGCATGTTTGAGAGCTGGGTGCCGAAGCTGGTATCGGCGCTGTATGAGAGGGAGCAGACGGCGAACGTCATCGTGGTGGACTGGCTCAGCTCGGCCCAGAATCACTACATCATCGCGGCTCAGAACACCAAAGCTGTGGGTCAGGAGATCGCTCACTTCATCGACTGGATCGAGGTCAGTGGGATCAAAAGATCACAGGTTTCTGTGCAAATGTTACATCTGTCGCTGTCCTTTCCCACTAGCAGACACATTTTAGCTGCCTTTCCATTCAAACACAAATTTAACTGAAGTTTCTAGCATCATTATTTGATTTTTGAATGATCTTTCATTGGGACAAGTAAATATTTAGTATCGACTTATTGGATTTTTATATATATCGAAAACAAAAATAAAGCTCAGTTTTCAAGTGGTCGTTGAGTTTTATTCCTTACTATTTGCCAAAACCTTTATTATAACCCGATTTATTTACCATTTGCCACTTTAGTGATAACTCAAAAAAATCAAAGTCACCTATTCTACTACACAATTAATTGAATGGTTGAAAGATAACAAAAATATACTTTGCTGATTTAGATAAACCTCTTTAGTCGCAAACATTATTGTGATGAGTTGGGTTGAAGTAATAATGTTGCTTCCCCCTAATATTGTGCATAATTTAAACCTACATTTCTGCCTTAGTTGGCTTAAAATTAATTTGAACTTGCGGTAGCTTAATAAAATTGGCTTTATAACTTCATTTGTTTCTCATTGGCATCATCACATTTCAGATAGTTAAAAGTAGTAATTCAAAATAACTTTGATTGTAGAGGAAAAGCTAGTTGTTTTCTGTTTGAATATAATTCCATAAAAAGCTGATTTACCTAAAAATTTTTTGCAAACTGTTGTGTTGATTATTTTAGTCCAGCCCAAACATTATTTTTTACAGTGTACACACCTGGTCTTTGTATAAATTATTGTAGAACAGTGTTGTTCTAATTCAGGCTAAAGTCTGCTAAACTAGCAGGTAAACATAGCTTCTCGGTCAATTTCTGAGTTAGTTTATCTGTCAAAGAGAACGTTTGTTTAACTGTTTCCCTGAATCATATTTCATTTGCATTCTAAAGGAAACTACCAACATGCCTCTTGAGAACATCCACCTGATTGGCTACAGCCTCGGAGCTCATGTGGCGGGATTCGCTGGCAGCCACGTGACCAATAAAGTCGGAAGAATCACTGGTAAACGTTACATTTTATTCTGTACATCTTAAAGATTTTAGACTATGATCTGGTAAATCCACTGTCAACACTTTGTCAATGCTCCTTTTCTCTTTGTGAAGGTCTCGATCCGGCCGGCCCTGACTTTGAGGGCGAACACGCTCACAGACGTCTCTCCCCGGACGACGCTCACTTCGTGGACGTCCTTCACACCTTCACTCGAGGATCTCTGGGCCTCAGCATCGGCATCCAGCAGCCTGTCGGCCACGTGGACATTTACCCCAACGGAGGCAGCTTCCAGCCGGGCTGCAACCTCAGGGGGGCTCTGGAGAAGATCGCCAACTTTGGAATATTTGGTAAAAATAACCGTCAAGACTTCAAGTGTCACCTTGGACGTGGTTATACTGTATTTGCCGAATGCAACAGGACTTACAATCTTCCTAATTGTATTGTGGAATTTCTCACTCTGAAAATGATGAACAATTTGTTGTTTGAATTAAGTACCAAGGACCTCTTAAATCATAATTCTAGGATAGAATAGAATAGCATATATTGTCATTGTACACAAAAAATATGCACAACGAAATTGGTGGGAGCATAAAAAATACAAATATAAAATAGGCATTACGTTTTGTTTTTTTTTAAGTAATAAATATAGAGGACATTCCTTAATGGTGTCTAGACTACATTAAGACAGCTTGAAAAAAAAGTGATATTTTAACATTTTTTTAAACAGGCTGACACCATGTTGACATAGTAATTAATTCTTAATCATTTCTGGTATTTAAAGCTCACAGTGCAGTCACTAAATCAGACGATTACACAACATTATTTTTGTTACAAACAGGTTGCAATGTCCTTTTTTTAATTTGTCCCGGTCCAGCAGCTTTAATAACTTTGTAGTTACTCTGCTGCTACTGTCAGCTGCACAATGACCTCATTCACACCAGGCGTGGTCGGATATATTATCAGATTATTAGCTGACAGGTGACATTAATCTAGCAGCAGTCAAGGACGGATATATTTACATTTTATTTCTGTGCCCTCCAAGCTGCATGTGTTTAGTTTTCCGTCCCTCTTTCCTCCTCAGCCATCACCGATGCAGTGAAGTGTGAACACGAGCGCTCCATCCACCTGTTCATCGACTCCCTGCTGAACGAACGAGAGGCGGCGAAGGCCTACAGGTGCGGCAGCAACGACATGTTCGACCGCGGCATGTGCCTGAGCTGCCGCAAGAGTCGCTGCAACACGGTGGGCTACGACATCAGCAAGGTCCGCAAGCCGCGCAACGTCCAGATGTACACCAAGACCCGAGCCTCCATGCCCTTCAGAGGTGACTTTATCAGCAGCGTTGATGAAACTGTTATTTTCTTGCCTAATAATATTGCAAAAACAAGGTCCAAGGATTAGTCCTCAAAAACTTCTCATATAAAATGTCTGCAGAAGAGATTAAGAAGATTTTGAGTTCAGTAACGTTACAGATCTGTTTGTTCTGCATGGAAAAGTCTGATCATGTGAAGCTTATTTTTGCTAAATCCTGTAAATCTAAATGGGAACATTTCATTACACTAACCTACATGCACATTTAAGCTTCATAACTCATGCATATTGTTGCTCTGTCTTCCAGTTTACCACTATCAGCTGAAGATCCATTTCTCCAGTAAAGTGAACATTTCAGAGATGGAGCCTTCGCTTACCGTCTCACTGTTTGGAACCAAAGACGAGGCCGAAAACCTGGAGCTTAAGCTGTGAGTGAGCAGTTTATAATACTTCATACCAGAGAATTACAGCACCGTGACTTGCATCTTCACATTATACGAACTGTTGTGTAACAGTCACACAGCGGTTAAAGAAAACAGCGGGAGCCAGAAACCATAAACAGGAATAAAACCACTCACACGTAGCAGAGTTGGCTCTTTCAAGCGTGCGGTTACATCGCTCGTATATCATGTTTTATGATGCATATTTTACAAGCCGTGGTTTAGTAAAACAATCTCACTGGCTATGTGCAGACCATTAACATTTCTCCATATTTGTGTCTGCCAGAAAGGAGAAGATTGTGACAAATAAGACCCATTCATTCCTGTTGGTGACGGAAAAAGACATCGGTGACCTGCTGATGCTGAAGTTTAAATGGGAGGCAACAAACGGCTGGTCTGCCTCCAACATGTTGAAGATGGTTTCCTCTTGGTGGTCCGGAGACTCGGACGGAACCAATATGGAGGTCCACAAAATCCGCATCAGAGCAGGCGAAACGCAAAAAAAGTAAGTTGAACAGTGAAAATAAATACAGAAAAGTACGTAGGCCAGTTAAAACGCACATCATTTGTAGTTGTATAAATGAAAATGTTTAGTTAAACTTGCAAAAAAATGCTCTGGATGTGTCAGTGTTGGTCCAACGCTTTGGTTTTGACCAAGTGGCAGAAAAGACCAAGTGGCCGTTGCAAAAAGCAAGAGTTATAGAAATTCATTCCTTCAACTTCAGTCCTGAAAATGCAGTCTTGTCTGCTGCAGACACATAATTTTGATCTCTGGGCCTGAAAACTACAGCCAGCACTGAAGTGCAGTTCCTCCAATGGCCACTTGAGGCTGCCTCCAGAAGCGAGTCAATCCTCATAGACCCCTGTGTTAAAATGTTCAACTTTACAGCAGAAATAAATGCGCTTAAAGCCTGGTACAAAAACAGTTTTGGTCTCTATAGGTAGTTTACTGGTTTGTGACACCTGTACAATGAGTGACTTTTTATATAACTCTCTGATTTAAATTGTATAAAGGCTCAAAGTATTAGCTCCAATTACACTCCACCTCTGTGCACATCTCTGCGTATCCTGGAAGGTTTACCCATATTTATAAACAGTCAGTGGTCCAGACTGAACTATCCAGCAACTACTGACTGGGTTCCATTTAGAATTTATTGTCCCCAGAGGATGCATCCTAATGATTCAATTTTCCTCAAAATGCTGTGTAATTTGGTCCAGATATTAACATGTCCCATCAAAATCAGTAGTAGTCAAAAACGGTTAATTTTAAAAAGTTTAAATTCTCGTCACACTCAGCTGCACTTGGTTTTGTGCTCATTAGCAGATGTTTTAGTACGAGTCCACAGAGATGTTTTTAGATGTCAGGATTAACATCGTTTCCCAACAATGTTCACCTAATGGGCGTCCAACTAGGTAGTGTCATGAGAGATAATTTACAGCTGCTCTTTATTACAAAAACAAAATAGACTTCACCCTGCTACAGCTGTGCAAACACCGGCTGCACCTGATTAGACCAACGCTTCACTCCAAGGCTGTCTGTTG
The DNA here is from genome assembly GCA_027123335.1 of Amphiprion clarkii. NCBI lineage: Eukaryota > Metazoa > Chordata > Actinopteri > Pomacentridae > Amphiprion > Amphiprion clarkii. Next base: position 906,302 of record CM049569.1, read on the forward strand.
CTGGAGTTCAAACCGGACCAAAGTGGACCAAGTTGGGAAACTTTCAAGTACATTTTGAAAACACTGCCTGTGCAAACATTTGAAGCAAGAAGTAGGATGTGTAGTTCCTGAATCTGTCTTCATTTTAGATGGACAACAGTAAATGGGAGTCAAAAGCATCTAGTGGTAATTGGACACTTTAACCCTCCTGCTGCCTTCATTTACGGGAACCAAAAAATATTATTTCCTTGTCTGAAAAAAAATCCACAAATTCAGTAAAAAAATTCCCCAAATTTCTGAAAATTTGCAAAACCTTCAGGAAAAAATTCCAATAATTCCTTAAAAGTTTCCCTTCAAAGTTTTATTTAAAAATCCCCCAAATTTGGCAAGAAAATTCTTGTAAATATTTTTTAAAAAAAGAGTAAAAATCTTTCAAAAAAAAAATCCTAAAAATATCTGAAGTGATTCCATATATATCAGTAAAACTTCTAATATTTTCTTTAAGAACATTCACATAAAAATCAACCAAAATCCAGTGAAACTCTCTGGATTTTGGTTGATTTTTTTTTGTGTGAATGTTCTTAAGAAACATTTTTAACATTTCTTTTTTTCACACCAAAAAATGTTCAAAGGTTTCCCCAAAAAAGTTGAAAACATGGACATCAGAAGTTTCACTGTGAAAATATATATTTTTTCCACATTTTCAAACTTTAAAACGGGTCAATTTTGACCCGCAGGACGACACGAGGGTTAAATTTGCATAAAGTGTTTGAGACCTCAACTTTATACAAATGAGAAACAGGCAACATTAGCAGAATGCATTAGACATCCAGAGACCGTGAATGGGGAGCGTTAGAGTAACAGATCCTATGGACATCTACCATTAGCATCCTTAGAGTCCTGTAGACTCTCTTTGTGTTTAACCTGCAACCTTCTCACCAGTTTTCTGAATTCCTCCTGCAGGATGGTTTTCTGCGTAAAAGACCCCGATGCTCAGAACTTAACCCAAGAGGTCACATTCGTTAAATGTAAGGACGCGTGGAGGACGAACTCAAAACAAAAAAGGTGAGCTGGTCTGTTTTGTCTGCCGCCCTGTTGGCATCACGTCGCTGTTAAAGCTGATGAATAACATAAACTTGTATTTGCTGTAGAATCTCTCTGGACAGCCACTGACGTTGAAGACTCTGTTGGAGGCCTTTCAGTCCATTTCAGCACTTATCAGATAATTTATACACATTTTATACTCCTGTAAATTACTCTAATATACAAAACCTTCGCCAACTTGTATATAAATATATATATCTATCTATAGAAATGTTATTTAAAGCAATGTGTATGTGAATAGTGTATCATATTTTGTAAAAAAAAAAAGCTGTTTTTATGACGCATAACTAAGTAAACGGCGTCATCTTCAGTGCACCTTTTATTCAGAGTCTGACGGCCTGATGATCGGTACTGATGTCCTATTGTGTAAAATACCACTGTGAAAGGTCATGTCATGTAGAAGGCTACGTCTGGAAATGAGGAGGTAAATGTGATTTTCTGTAGGTGTTTTAGGCAGTAGGGTGCAGTTTATTCACCTTTTTAAGCGAGCATTCACCACTGAGGCTCTCTGTGGGTCCTGCATCAGTGTGCCTTACTGTAAACGGTCGCCAGAAGTAAGCTGGTGCAACTTTTTCTTGCCGTTATTCACCTCCAGTGTGTTATTTTATGAATTTTGTGACTTTTACTGCTACGTCTCTGTAACACGTTACTTTAAAACTGTCACCTCACAGAAGTGTCAGACGTTGTGTTAATGTGCTGTTGTTTGTGAGTGTGTGATGCTCAGTGTGAAAGCACAGCTAATATCACTGTTGAGCTCTTTGTAAATGCAATTTCTCCTGTGCATAAGACTTCTAAATCCTTTTTTTTTAAACTTGTGCTCCTTTAATCATAATTACATTTCCAGTTCTGTGAGCAACCTTTAAACCTCAGCTCTTTGGAGATCGGTACTGTAATCATTGTGACTTCATTTCTACCTACTTTTTTTAAAAAGTGGAAATGTTTTATTTTTGCACTGAAAATGGGAAGCGACTTGTACAGTAAATTTTTTTGTAAATGCCATAATACAGATGATAGAATTTGTAGTGTGAAGCACTGTTAGTCCTGTATTTTTGCCTCTGGATGAATTTGATCTAAAAAAAATGTGCATTTCTGTAATCTTTTGTACATATTTGTGCATACGTTCCTGTACTGTGTAAATTCTTTAATAAACCAAACCTGCCGTCTGAGAGGTCATCTTGAACCCGACGTTTCTTTTATTCACAGTGAAAATACTAAATATTTTCTCCTCACCTCACACAGTAATAAAAACATTCAGCATTATCCCAGTTTACCACCTCAAGGCTCCATTTTTGGTTTATTTTCAAAGCAAAACGTGTGTTTGATATAAACAGTTTTAAGAATTTGAAATCCTCTGCAACTGTTTTTGATATAAAAGTGCAAGGAATCGGTGAATTATGCAAAATAAGCTGCGATATTTCATCGTGTCCTTGCAGCTGTGATGCCAGTGCATTTAGCTGATGGTGTCAGGCTGACCTGAGAGATGGATAAAATCAGGATACTAGTGTAAACTGTGCAAATATCTTAAGATTCACCACATTTTCTATTTACAAAAGGTCCTAACCCCAAAAAGTTGGAAACCTTCATCGTGCATTACCTTTTATACGTTTATAATGCGGTTTCGAGCTAAACCTGATCTATAAAGTGGCTTGTTAGTTGCAAAATGCTGTAAAAAGTACAATAAATCCCTCTGCTTTGTAGTAAAGCACATGCAGAACACAAAATAAAATGAAACTACTCAAAGAAAGTGTCTCCAAATTGTATTTACATTCAGTACCCGTAACTAAACAGTTATTTTTTAGAGATGGCAAACATGTCTAATGCCACATTACTAACTTTTCCCAACTAAAGACTCATCACATTTTGTATTTAGAAAAGGTCAAAACTCCCAAAAAGTTGGAAATCTTTACAGTGCATTACATTTAGTACGTTTATAGTGTGCTTTTATACTAATCTTGAGCTTTAAGGTGGCTCATAAGTTGCAAAATATTGTAAGAAGTACAATATTTCACTCTGGTTTGTAGTAAAATAAATGCAAAATACAGAATAAAATGAAACTACTCAGAGAAAGTGCCTCCAAATTGTGTTTACATTCAGTACCCGTAGCCTAAACAGTTATTTACTTGGATTACAAACACGCTAAATGCCATATTATTAACTTCTCCCCTTGTAAACATGCAAATGACAGGCCTGTCTGCAAAGGTCATGTCCAGCTGATCCCTAATTTGCACTCGTCTCACTGAGATGGAAAGCTGCTTGGTCATCAAAAGGCTGAAATTAGCACTCACTTCATTGCAGTGTTTGCAGGCAGTGGAGGTTTTAAATTGCTGTCGGTGTCCAGCTTCACTCGGACGACGGGTCTGACTGACCACAGTTGGCAGCAGCAGCATTTTCCACAACACGTACATCACAGGGGCCCTCGCCGCTCGATGAAGCGAAGCCAGCAAACGGAAAAGTAATGATGCACAATGACGTACGGCGGTGTCAGCCGGCAAAACATCGTGACGATCTCTAGGCAGGTGCTCAGTGTCTTTTAAGGTCACCTGCCGGATCACGAACTGTTTGACATGTGGAACGAAGTTGGAAATATCTCCTCCATGTGGCCTTGACACTTTTCACCCTTGTGTCGTCCTGCGGGTCAAAGTTGACCCGTTTTAAAGCTTGAAAATGTAGAAGAAAAAAAAAATTCACAGTGAAACTTCTGATTTTCACATTTTCAACATTTTTGGGAAATCTTTGAACATTTTTTGGTGGAAAAAAAGAAATGTTAAAACATTGACAAATCCAGCGAATTTCTCTGGATTTTGGTTGATTTTTATGTGAATGTTGTTGAAGAAAATATTAGAAGTTTTACTGATATATATGGAATCACTTTAGATATTTTTAGGATATTTTTTGAAAGTTTTTTACTCATTTTTTGAAAATATTTACAAGAAATTTCTTGCCAAATTTGGGGGATTTTTTTTTTTTATTAAATAAAACTTTGAAGGGAAACTTTTAGGGAATTATTGGAATTTTCTTACTGAAGGTTTTGCAAATTTTCAGAAATTTGGGGAAATTTTTTGCTGAATTTTTTGATTTTTTTCAGACAAGGAAACAATATTTTGTGGTGCCCGTAAATTAGGACAACAGGAGGGTTAAAACATCCCACATAAGAAGAATTTGTGTGTCATTGTGATGGATTCTCAGAGGTGAAAAGGTCACTCCAGGTCACGTGTGTCCAGAGTTCGACCACAGAGGCAAACGGTGCAACCCATCACTCCGGAAAATGTCAGGATGGCCAGCAGGATCGCCCACCAATGAGCCTGCAGAGAATAAACGACAAATATGTTGATTCATTGTTGTGAAAAAAGTCTCTTATGTGAGTTTCTTGTGTTTTGGTGATTTAAAGTGCTTAAATCATGATTTTTCAGGCCGTGCAGCTGCAGAAGCACAGCCAAGAAATATAATAAATGATCAAAACTGAAATGATTGAAACATCATTAATAAATGCAGCTGGTGACATTTAGTTTTTGTCTTTTGTTAAAAAGACTGCTGGTGACATATATTACAGAGAACTGCAGCGGAGACATGAAAAAACAAGAAAAACAGCACAATGATGAAATCTGACTTAAGATGATCGGACATCATAATAAAAAAAGTCAATCATTACATTTAGAAGGCCAAACTACAGATTTTTTATATTTTTCTTGAAAAGGGACTTAAAAAATACTACATTTTCTGCTGATTGATAAAGTCCAAGACTGAAACATAATTTGCGTTGTCATTTCTATCAACAACAAGGTTCACCCACATACAGTGAGTGTTATTAGGGAAAACACAGGAAAGTAGGCGACAAGTTGAGTGTGTTTTTAACCCAAACAGAAGGCATAAATGGATCGGATTTGGTGGGACCTTCTTGGTTGAACTTGCACTCGGATTAGCGAAATGTGTAATTAAGAATGAACATTCTCATTTCAAAATGAGTCAGCGAGCCAGTTGTAGTGAAATAACACAACGGATCGTGATTTGAGGGCTGATTTCTGTCTCCAGCGAAAGTGACGGCTGAAACCATGAGGTGCTCTTCAACCCAAATGGACATTCCTGATTCTTCACGCTGTCATGAGAAACTAAATCTCAAAGGCGGCTACGACTGAAACAGTGTAGACAGCTGAACATGGAGACAGGAAGCTAAACAAACATGCAGAGCTGAGGACGCAACCTCGAGCATGAGCGAATATCTGGCAAATGGAGATTTGAAAACACTGGAACACTTGGAGTGGCGGTAATTATTGTACACTACCCCTGAAAAACATGAATGAACAAATGAGTGGAGTCAAACTAATGCACCGTAACAATACTGCACTACAACAGGTCATGTTTGTTTTGAAAACGTAAACTGGTTGTCTATGTAAAATAACTTCAGTATATTTAACCCTCTTGTTGTCTTCATTTACCGGCACCAAAAATATTGTTTCCTTGGCTGAATAAAATCCAAAAATTCTGCAAAAAAATTCCCCAAATTTCTGAAAATTTGCAAAACCTTCAGGAAGAAAATTCCAATAATTCCTTAAAAGTTTCCCTTAAAAGTTTTATTTAAAAAAATAAAAAATAAAAAAATCCCCCAAATTTGGCAAGATAATTCTTGTAAATATTTTCAAAAAAATTTGTAAAATCTTCCCAAAAAAATATCTAAAGTGATTCTATATATATCAGTAAAACTTCTAATACTTTCTTTAAGCACATTCACAAAAAAATCTACCAAAATCCAACAAATTTCGCTGGATTTTGGTTGATTTTTTGTGAATGTTCTTAAAGAAACATTTGTAATATTTCTTTTTTTCCACCAAAAAATGTTCATAGATTTCCCAAAAATGTTGAAAATGTGAACATCAGAAGTTTCACTGTGAAAATATATATTTTTTTCCACATTTCCTAACTTTAAAACAGGATGACACAATGGTTAATGAAACTGACCACGAATCTGGTATTTGTTGCTCATGATTTCAGTCAATGTTATAGAATATACTGTATATTTTATAACATTGACTGAAATCATGAGTAACAAATACCAGATTCGTGGTCAGTTTCATTAACCATTGTGTCATCTGGCCAGATACAACAAACAGATGCTCTAAATGCACAACAACCCTTATTGTGGTCGTACTGTGGATCCACAGACCAGCACAAACCAGGGTCAAGTTGCTTTTCTCATCTGTTAACCATCTTTTTGGCCCAAACTTTGGGAGCATCAGCTTTTAAAGTCTTCCCACAGTTGCTTGTGATCTGGCAAGCCAGCATAAACCAAGTGTAGGATAAATAAATTATTGGAAGAGCGGCTTGATTTTAGCAGTTCACTCATGTTAGTCCTCTCCATGGCTGTATTTATGCTTTTATCTGAAGTGTGTGTTAACAGAATAATAAAGGAAACTACCTTCATCCACTCTGCCACGTCGTCAAAGTCGGCCAAGTTGAGGAAGGAGTTCTTCAGTCTGGCGATGGGTCCGTCTGCATCCAGGATTCGACACACATGGAATTTATCGCAGTATCCACGGTTACCGTAGCACGGAGCTCCGCCCACCAGAGGCAACGCTTTCCTTGTGAAGTGACGAGACAGAACGGAGGACGTGGTGCTGGCACACGTCTCAGGCTTATCTTCAAAAGATACGCAAAAAGAAAATCACAGAAATATCTATGCAAACTGATTCTACAGGGTTTCTACAGTATAAAGTCAAACTCTTGAGTGGAAAGCCCTTTTATATCAGCCACAACATCACAACCATCTGCTGAATATTGAGTGGATCTACAGAAACAGCTTCAACCAGTCCCTCCAGGAATTCGTGATGTTCACGCGAATTCACGCGAATTCAACCAATCTCCACGAATTCTGCGTGACCTTGCAACTTTGTCCAATCACCGCGACTTTTCCGCAATTTTGGCCCACCTCCCATCAGTTCCACCAATCATAGCAGTCCAAACGTAATGCACATACGTCACCGAATTCACTTCCTTGTTTTTGGTTTGAAGATGCAGACATGTCCCATTCTAATGTCTCTCATTTACCAGCAACAATTACTGCTGAAGACTGTGCAAAACAGTAGTAAAATCAGTAGTAAATGATCATTTTGTGCCTTAAATCTACCGACCACTTCATGTTAAACAGTATCTGGCTGCTGCTAATTTCCACCATAGTTGGCCAGCTTTTGTGTAAATGGGTTGGAGCGTTAAAGAATTAATTTCAGAATAAATATTATCAATTACAATGTTGAAACAAGTTCTAAAAGCTGAAAAAAATGCAACTTTTTAGCATTGTCACTGTCTCCCGCAATTACATCGCAACAAATAGATTTAAAACATTGCAACTTGCATCGCAATTTTTTAGAAAACCTGCCACGAATTCGGGCATTTTCGGCCGCAACAATCTCGAAAAACGCCTTGAAATCCTGGAGGAACTGTTTAACCCACTGATGCCTCTACACTACAGACCTTTAAAGCTTTCCTGCAGTTTCAGGCAGCAAAACATTAGCAGCTAACCCGTTAAGTCCTGAAAGATGAAAGGTAGAGCTTCCATTTCTTGTTTTTTTCCAACACATCCTACAGAGACTTAATCAGATTGGAATCCGTGGAGTTTGGAGATCAAGTCAACATCTTGAACTCTTCGTCATGTACTTAAGAACATTCCTGAACAATGGTTGCAGGGTGGAAGGGAGCATTACCATGCTGCAAGAGATACTGTTGCTATCAACATCCACATAAATGCAGGACTGAGGTTTCCAAGCAGAACATTGCTCACAACATTAAGTTCAAGGTTCAGGAGAGCTACACGAGATCTGTTGTTTTAGAGATGCTCTGACCCAATAAACTAGCCATCACAATTTGGTCTTTGTCAGATTCTCTCAGATTCTTACACGTGTCCATTTTTCTTGTTTTCAACATCTCAACTTGCTGCCTAAACTGCAACAAACTAATCAGTGCTCTTCACTCCACCTGTCAGTGGTTTTAATGTTGTTGCTGATCAGTATGTATATAGAATAATAATGCTGGGATGTCCCTGATGAAACTCTGAAGCCACTATATAGAATCTGTGCCATGTCACATCGTCTTCAGCACTGACCAAAACATCCAGCACTGATTGTAAATCCTGTTTGTTGAAAACAAGGCCCATGAGATTGTCTAATGGGAAAACACGGATATAGACCTCAGTACAAATTGACACAGGCTGTAAACAGATTCCTCAGTAGTGGAGGACATGTGGAGCTGTGGTTACCAGGCTGCTGGCAGCACATGTGGCATTTCTCCTTCAGAGATTCTCCTGGACAGTCGCACTGCTGCAGGTGATGCTTCAGACACACAGACTCAGAGCAGACCTGCAAATAAGAAGAGGGCTTTATCAGAAATGAAGAAGAGATGGAAGAGACTGGGGGAAAAGAAAGAAATGCAAAAGTAAAAGAGGAACTGATTAAGAGCAATAAGCCTTCTACATGCAAAACAGTATCACTTAGCTGATACTTTAGCGTCAGCGGGATTTGTTGGTAGATGGTACTTTTGGCTGGAGTTTCTGCATGTCATGCCAAATAAGATAAGATAATCCTTTATTAATTCCACAGCAGGGAAATTTGCAGTGTTACATCTGCAAAGGGAATAGTGCAGAAAACATGGGTAGAAAAATAAAAAGTACTGCTCTTATTGCACAAATTCCTCTTACTGTGTGTGTAGTCTGCACTGCACATGTTTCCTTTTCATGTGTTTCAAAGGCTGAAATAAATTTCAAGTTTGACATGTTTCGAGGAACTGAACCTGTTTATTTGCATAGAGGAGTCCGTTTCCTGTTTTGGTTCATTGGATTCAGTGAAGGAAACTGTGAGCGAGTCAGTTGAAAGACTTTGTTTAATTTATTTTTAAACTACAGTTGTAACCAATAGCTTGTTGACAACTACGAAAAGGTATTCTGCACACAAAGACTCTGTAATATGATTGAAATATCCATAAGAGCTACTATATGAACCACATGCGGAGAATGTCGAGGGTTTTATTTAGATCTGCTTTGCAACATTGGTACACATTCATAACCGGTGCCTTGTTGGGTAACGTAGCTGAAGCATGTTGAGTCACTCTGCGGTGTGTTGGATGTGTCGGCCTCACCCCGTTCAGGCAGACTCGCGTGCCCTGACTGCAGACGGTGAGGTTTTCTTTGGCATTTGGCTCGGGGCAAAACGAGGAGAGGCCTGAACACACACTTTCTTTCTGACAGTCCGTCTCCTCATCGCACATCTGACCGGCTGGCTTAAACTCACAGTCCTGACCACAACACAGTCCCTGACTTGGACTGAAGGATGGACAAGAGGAAAGACGACAGATACACATGAAAAATGAACACAAACAACAAACGGCAACACCTAGAAGATGAAATGTAAACAAAATAGTTTAGATGAAAGGTTGATAACAATGTGGTGAACTCTTGAAATTAAAAATGATTAAAGATAGAAAGAGCTTCCAACCCCAAACCAACACCAGGGCAAGTCTGAATTCAGATGCACTGAACAACAATGTCACTTTCATATATTCTATGTGCACTTTGATGGGATGTTTATATTTGTACCTGCAGACTTTTCCAGGCTTCAGGTGACACTGGACTCCTACAGGCTCTTTAGCGCTGTAGCAGCAGGCGTCTTTGTCGTTGTGACCGATGTCGCACTCCTCACCGTCCTCCACAATCTGGTTTCCACAGATGGGCTGATCACTGACTGACCAAAACACACAAACATGCAGATCATTTACAGTGACTAATGCACAGTGTAAACTTTGGCCCAAACTCTGCAGACGGCCCCTAGGTGGATGGCGTCTACTTCCTCACCCACGAAACAGTTGTCTTTCTTCAGCTTCAGGATCTCGCTGATGTGTTTGATGCTGCATGGCGAGAATTTATCATTGTTTTCTCGCACCTCGTCCGTGGCGTGAGGAAACATCAGGTACCTTCCTTTGCCGCCAGAGGAACCTAGGTTCCCGCAGTTGGAGCCTTCGTCGTGCTAAAATCACAGAGAAAAACCACAGGAATTTTCTTGTTATGTATCTTCAGTGATCCGCAGACAGAAACAGCAGGAGGAAACAAATGATCCAACCAAAGCTGAAACGATTTGTTTCCATCTTGATCACATGTGGGGGAATTAACTCCCTTTATTGCTGATCCCAGTAGCTTGTTTTATGTCACCAGAGACTGACCTGATCTGAACAGAAAAAGCCCCAGTTTTACTCTGAGATTTAAAGTTATCTTTGTTATACTTTCAAATATATCTTTGAAGCAGTCAAAAGATTCCACCAACGTCCCTGAAGCAGCCGAGGAATGCTGCGTTCCACATGTGGGACACCAAGGATAGAATAGAGAACTCCCATTGTTTGTATAACTTTTTCTGTAATTTATCTTCGCAGGATGTCAAACGCTCGGATGAGTTAAGAGACCGATGCAGAGACTTGAAAATCAACATGGGCTCACACAGAGGGAGCAAGCCTTGATGTGGATTTCTGCATCTGCTCCTGATTAGTTTTAATGGATATAATGAGTGACAATTTTATAGGCTTCACTATAACTGTCCGAATCTGCAGCTCTGGGTTTGTGCACGGAAAACCACCAAATGACATCACAGGAGTTTCAGCAGCAGTGGTCAAACCAAACTGGTGTCCAGTGTTCCACCTGCACTGTATGTGGCTGACTTTTAGATGATGGCTGAAGGTCCTACAAGGCTGTCAAGAAGCCCCTGATCAATGAGAGACAGAGGTTAGCCCGGCATCGTTGGGCCCAAGAACACAAGAACTGGACAGCCAGGAACTGGAAGAAGATTCTGTGGTCAGATGTCCAGTTTCCAGCTTTATCTTCCTCCTGCTAATGTGAGGCTAAGCAGAAGGCCAGGAGAAGCATTATCTCCAGCATGGACAGTACCTACTGTCAAGCATGGTGGAGGCAGTATCTTGGTTTGGGGATGCATGAGTGCTGCTGGTGTTGGTCATCTCACATTGAACTGTGCCATTCTCCAAACCCACATGCTCCCTTCTGCTCGTGTTCTGTTCCATCAAGGTCAAACTGGATGTTTCTACCAGATAATGCTCCTTGAACTCATCCAGGATCAGTAGAACTTGGCTGCAGGAGCTCAGTATCCAGGTCTGAGAGTGAGCAGCTCAATCCCCGGACATGAGCCCCGTTGGAAATCTGTGGTGGATGATCCCTCGTCAGTGTGAAAGGCTCATGGGGAACATGGCAGCCAGGATTAGAGCTCTACTAGACTAGTAATTATTAATTTGAAGATGTGATCATTTATTTCTTTTTTGTTCAGCTTTGAACACATTCTAGGTTATTTGCTGACTTTGATACCAACAGTGTTGTGAACTAACATATCGAAACTGTCAAGAATTTAGTTTTGTTAGTTTTTCTGGTAAACAACAAACAAAAAGTCATTTGTATTTGTTTGTGTCTGTCTAATGTAGCCACACCTTTTGAAACAAAAAAAAGATTTTTCCACAAATATTCCATGATGATATTTGAGATCAATCGTGTAAAAATTTAAGGATGTCCGAAAACTTTTTTCCACCACTGTATGAAGTTATTTATTCTTCACAAGAGCAACAGCGAAGTCGGTTCTTGGCGAATTTATGTAGTTTAATTTATAAAACGCCCGCAGAGACTAACATAGCAGAACTAATCTGCTCAGGAATGCCTCAGAGGACTCTTTGGTCTCTGGAATAACGGAGGGCAGAGTGAAACGGGACTGAGGAACGCTTCTGGCATTTCGTTTCAGCGGCGAGATAAAGGTTGAAGGTGTTAGCAGCCATCACACATGGCGAGAGGTGTAAGCATTTGTGTCTCTACATGTGCTGTTGTTGTAGTCGGGGAGGAGGTTGTCTGGACTTGAATATGAAAATAACCAGAGAACAACTATAGGACACAAAGTGAGGGACGTCAGAGCTCCTCCTGTTGCCTTATTTGCCATTATGCAGCGAATCTGAGCCAGGACTCCCTCTAAAACAAACCAGTCAATAACAAGACCAAGGTCTCTCGTGCTCATTTAAGTGAGTCATTCACAGACAATTTGTTCCAGCGCAGTACAAACACCCATGTATGCCTACTGGGTATACATGATGTTAGTCTGAAATTTAAATCACAGGGATTAGTCATGTTGAGGTATCGTGTGGTACACAACCCACATGGTTTTCGGTTTAAGTAAATGGAGTTGAAGATTCAAAGGTGAAGGTTAACAGACATCCAACCCAAATAAAGTACAAATGATATGAAGAAGAGTCTCCTTGTGTTTCAGGACAACTTATTTTCTCTGAACTTCAATTAAATAGTCCTTATACTCAGCAGATAATTTGATATTATGGAAGGAAAACTACACTTTTGTCCCAAACATTAACAATCGCTGCATTCAATTTCAGTGCTTAGTGAACAGAATGGAGCTGCAACACATGAGCAATTTAATGCAGTGAAAACACTTCAGAATATGTAATTAAATCTGTAATCTGTAATTAAACCAGAGAAAACAACTGTTAACACGGTGACTTTCCATTCATGAGTCCTCGGTGAGTACTTGGACCACACCTATCCATCATTGTCAGCAACACACCTGTAAACTTTCCTAACTGCATCTTGCACCGTTATGATGCTGTTGTGTTGATAAAAACTGTCCACAGACATTTAAACACCTGTAAGTACTCAAGACCACCTTTGTATTTGTCTCAACAACTACATTTTGCCATCATGAAACACAGATACACTAGTGTGTCGTGCTATTGCTAGCTCTTGACTCTTAGTATGAACCTGTAAAACACTGTCTGGCTGCTTGTTAAACTCCAGCTTCTTGCTTTCAGGTTTAACACATGTTAAATGCAGAAACTGAGCAGCCCAGTATTATGCATCAACACCAACAACAGGATAAATTGTCATTGGGATATTTTGAAGTGTCGGTTTAGTCCAACAAATTTCAGGGTTGTTTGAAGCACCAGCAATAATTCAGTTGCAGGATCATCATGCTAAACCTTTCAGTTTATCAGTTAATCTTCGCTTCACATATGGTCATGAGATCTGGGTAGTGACTGAAAGAATTAAATCAAGTATCCAAGCTGCAAAATGAGTTTCCACAGCTGAGGTAGGTAAATCTGGTGCCTTCTGATCGCCTTCATTTGGAATTCCAGTGGACTTTTCTGTTTAGCCTGCCCTCATCCCAGACAAGAGACGGAAATGAATAAATGGATGGAAGTTGCAAAGAAACCCAATGTTTTCCAATGACTGATGTTAACATTAGAAGGACGACCTCTGAAATGGTGTAGTTTAACCCAAACCATTTCCTAGACAAGCAATTTTGTTGCCGAACAAAACAGCGACTGATAAGAAGTCTGAAGTTAAAGTCTCAAAGCAAGAAGTCTTAAACGGGTCTTTGATAAAACTCCTGATTTCAATAATGCTACCACCATCCCCTCCACAGTCATCTGCAAAGACTCACTGCAAAAACTCTAAATCCTACCAAGTCTATTTGTCTTATTTTTAGTCAAAACGTCTCATCCCACTTGGTTTAAGATAAATTCACTGAACAAGAGACATTTCATCAGATGGAGGGACTTGTTTTAAGACAATGCATCTGAAATATCTTGTTAAGTCAAACAATCTGGAAATTATCTTGTTTTGAGTTGAATTTTACAAGAACACTCAAAATAAGTTTAACCCTCGTGTCGTCCTGCAGGTCAAATTGACCCGTTTTAAAGTTTGAAAATGTGGAGAAAAAATATATTTTCACAGTGAAACTTCTGATGTCCACATTTTCAACATTTTGGGGAAATCTTTGAACATTTTTTGGTGGGAAAAAAGAACTGTTTTCTTCCTGAAGGTTTTTGCAAATTTTCATAAATGTGGGGAATGTTTTTGCTGATGTTTGGGATTTTTTCCAGACAAGGAAACAATATTTTTTGGTGCCCGTAAATGAAGACAGCAGGAGGTTTAATACATCTCAAATTAGGAGGTTACATGAAAGCAAAAATCTATTTTTGAGTGAAAAACTGCTAATTTTTTTAAAAGCATTTCTGGCTTATTTTAAGACACCTCAGCTTGACAATCCTGGTAAAATAAAGCTTAAATAAGTTTCCTGGCTAATTTTAAGATCTCAATATTCTAAATATCATATCTGATTTCAATAAATCTTACCGAGTCATTTTTCACTTGTACTGTTGGCAGATTTTTTCACTTATTTCAAGGTAAAAGTTCCTCGAAATAATTTTTTTTCTTGTTTTGAGAGGAGTATTTTTTTCCAGTGCAAATATATCAGCTTTCTTTTGTTGCTGTGTTTCATACCTGGATGAGGAAAACTAAACACTGAAGGTATCATGAAGTGGACCAAAGGGTTTACTGCAGTCTTTGGTGCGAGACTGATGGAGTAGTAAGTCCGGTAACTAGGTAACAAGGTTTTGCTGCTCCTGCAAGCTCCTGTCATGAAATGTGTTTAGGAAGGAGCCTTAGTTATTGTTATTTATTACACCTGTGAAGTTCATGGAAAAAGTCTGCAGCAGCACTAACAACATCCATGAAAAGGCACAAGTTTGACTTTTTATGGCATGTTTCACTTCTACTGATTAGTCAATATGCTGCTATTAACACTCATTTCTAGATGCTGCAAGCTTTGTAATCTTGTTGTCATTTCTAGTAACATATGTATTAAAACTGAAAGCATCTGGAGGTAGTTTGTTTAAAATGGTGACTGACCGGAGCTCCCAGACTGTGGCCCAGTTCGTGTGCAAGCGTCAGCTGAACATGTCGAGGAGGCAGATACTGTCCATAGTTCTGGATTGTGACCAAACCTGTGTTCAGGGTGGAGGTCTGGCTGTTACGGAAGGCCGTATACTGTGAACACACTCCTCCCCAGTTACCTGAAGAACAAAGAACAGAAGATAAACACTGACATCACACCGAGTACATGACAGCTATAGTAAATATTGCATAGTCTGTTCTGCACTGCAAGAAGGTGGTAGAAACCTAGGTTTTGATAAAGTTCACAGCTCACAAATGCCTCATGGTGACACATCTGTCAATGCTTCAGGCCCAAAGTAGCTGCAGATCCAATGAAAAGCTACCCGTCACTTTGCAGTGCAGCTCTGTTGCATAAGTGACCTTGAGCTACTAGAAAAACCTTAAACCAACAATGTTTTGCTGTTGTTATCGACCTCTGAGGCCCGGGTCTGGAGGTGCAGACAGACAGACAGACAGACAGACCAACTGACCTCCCCTAGTTTCACATCGAAGCCTGCCGAGCCATTTGGCCTCCAATGGTCTCCTTTGGCTTCGAGTTTACATAATGTCCCTGAAAGTGATTCCTACAATTACAAACAGCTGGCTATGTTCACGTGGACGGATGGCTGTGCAGTAACATCATACTTCAACTGACCAGCCAGAAGGCCAGCCTCACAGAAACCAGTGCTATTGGTCAAACAGTGCATCTATGATAAGGTGCCTTAGAAAGACTCTTCATGGGATAAAGTAAGATCTGACTTAAATCCTTTTTGTTGCACAGCATATACGGGTAAGAAGTGAACTTTACAGAATTCTAACATCCTCGAGTTCTATTCAAAGCTGTAGAAATTTACAAGCGAGCAGCTTACAGCATGGATAAACCACTGGATAAAGTGAACTAGAAAGAATAATTAAAAGTAATTGACTTAAACCAATAAAAAACATGAGATATGAGAAATTTACAAGCATGTAAAAGATGAAGCGTACAATGAAACAGAGAAATGAAGTGACTAAAAGTGGAGACAAGTTTAATAAAAGTATAGGCAGTTTAGACCAGACCTTATAACACTAATTACTTAAAAGCAGTGGAACAAACAACAATATTCTGCTTACTATTAAGAACGGCTTCACTTGGGACATAACTAAAGCAGCAACATACTGACTGAACACCAGTCTGGTCTGAACTCTGGGCTCCACTAGTTGACCTGCAGATCTGAGAGACCTTTCAAGCTTCAGCAAACATATCTCCGATATATTTTGTTGACAAATGTCTAATGGTCTTATTCAGGGGTACACAACAGCAGTCCACTCTACAGGTAGCAAAGACATGAATGAGCTTTTCTGAAACTTGGCAATGATTTTAAGAAGTTGGAATCAGGATTTAGTTCCAGCTTCGATGTTGCTGCAGAAATTTAGATCCTCATTAATGATTGCACTGAGATTCTTGACCAGGCTGTTAGTTTTTAGTGCAGCAGATAGAATTATTTCAGTCTCGTCTTTATTTAATTGAAGGAAGTTTTGTGACATCCAAGTGTTTACTTCCTCGAAATGACAATAAAGTAATCCACACAATCATAGTCATTTGGTAAAAGGGTTAGATAGATTAGGGTGTCGTCTGCGTAACTACGATAACCAACCCGAAAGGACTGAACTTTGTGGGACTCTGTACATCATTGGTTAGATTCATAATGACCAGTACTCACTATAGATTCGCTGCTTTCTGAGTATGATCTAAACCACTAGAAGACCCCAATTTTCCAGTGGAATTAGGAGTAGTGTCCAATGCTCCATTGATCACCACCAGGACTTTCAGACTCCCCTGAATCATTATTCATGCACTTATAATCTCGATGTGATGCGAGTGAAAACAATATGTGGAAGCCAAGCCTTTCAGTCGTGGAGCTATTTCCATGTGTCCACCCTGTCTCTTCATTGGTTCCCTCCTTTTTGGTGTCCATGTGTTCAGGTTGGACGTCCCAGCAGTCATGTGAGCTTTATGTAACACCTCTTACACAATTTGGTTAGCAGCACCGATCTGATTGGGAGGCTGAAGCCTGCGAGACGCACATCTGCTGCAGATATTCAGAGAAACCTGAGTTCACCAGGTGTCACTGAGGACTGTGGGAACCAGTCGCAGGCATCTGGATCTGCAGACAGCATGTTTTTGTTGCACAGTGGACGTAAGACTGACGTCCAGGAACAGTCAGGGACAGTTAGAGGTTGAAAAACAGGAGAGCTCCCTATCAGTGCTGCTGCAGAAACAAGGAGGGTACTGTAGGAATGAAGAGGCCACCTACCATCACATGTCACATGAAGAATGACGATGCTTTAACCTGACACTGTCTTATCTCTCTGTGGTATTTGGTATCAGAGGAGGGTTTTTGCCAGAATCAAGAGAGCAAAAGTGACATCTTTTAAGCTTTAGACGAAACCACAACTGCCAAGCGAGGCTCCCCTGGCTGAGCTGATCAGGAATTCTGGATGCATTTCTCCAGCGTTCCCCGCTTTTGACCTGAAATGGCCCCCCCGGTGGGTCTATTCAAGGAGCTGGATTTCCTAGAAAGAGTTTTGCTTTGGAGGTCTGTGCTGTGGTTTTTGGCAGCGACAGCAGAGAGAGAGGCTGCGATTCCATCCCCTCCTCCTTCTTGTACTCGCCACAGAAAGGAGCCCTAGTGAAAGGCTCCTATTATTAGCTCGCTGGATAAACAGAGTCCGGAGAAACCAACACTCTGCAGACCACTTACACCTAATGCACACACTCTCAGGACGCAACATGCATTTCTATAGACTGTATGTAGATATATATATACGCTCACTTACTACTCAAAAATAGATTTGCTCACTCAGTATCAATTAACATCATATTTCCACTCCCCCACATGGTTTTCATGTGAGCAAACAATAGTAAAGGGGCAGTATTTCCTTGGTTACGTCTGTGGGAGGAGCCAGAGTATCCAAATAACACCTTTAACAACAAAAGCAGACACAGCGAGCACTTTGATCGCTAATAACCACAGCCGGAGTTCCCAGAAAACCACAGCGGAGCTGCTCTGGAAGCCAACCCGAAGTACTGTAAATAATCCGACTGCATCCGGTGACGTTTCATCTCAGGCCTCTTTGTCTGCAGAGTTCATTGTCCTTCTCCTTGCATATTTAAATGGGATTTATTCACTGTATTGTTGAGGCCAGTTTGACCTTCTCATCACGAAAGGACAAAAGATTTAATTGAACTGGAAGTCAGTACAGGTCTTACTCAACTTGAGCAAATCTAATATTTCAGTCATAACTTTTACTGATTTACACCAGAAAGCTTGATTCTACCAGTTTTTTGTTAGTTTTTTTAAACAAATCTTTGACTCTATATGCTGCTGTAAAGTCACATTATAGTATAAATACGAAATACAGTATAAAATGAAGCAGAATTGACTCTTTTTCCCACATTTTTTTGCCTTTTTTTTTAGACAGATGCAGCACAGACAGAGAGAAATATTTGGAAAAGAGCAAAAGAACAGTCAGCCAAGAGTCAAACTCAGCTGCTGAGGATGTTTTCTCCCAGGTGGAATGGATCTCTAAAAGCTCCACGATCTGATCGTCACCAGTTTTATTCAGTATTTCATTTATTTTTCAGGACACCCACAAAAACTATGTAAAGGTTTTTAATTTCTTCAAATCTGTAGCTCAAAAACTCAGGTAACAAACCAGCAGTTTGAGTTAAACAACAGTATTAGTAAAGTGCTTTACCAATCTTATCTAATTTATTAAAACAGAGACAATAGATGATTAAACGATGATGGATTATATTACACTAAAACACACACACACAGACACACACACGTTTTTAAACTGCTTTTAACTGTATATATATATGTTTTTAACAGTTTACCGTTACTTTACTGTTTTGATAAATTACAGATAATAACTAGTAATATCACCGAAAAAACATAATTAAGTGGAATTAACAAACGTTAATTGTCAAAATTTTAAAAATCTATTTTTTTTTTTCTTTTTTTACAAATGGTAATTAGTTATTTTATGATATTTGACCATAAAATTACACTTTAACACAGGAAACTGAAACTGAAAATCACAGCTTAACAACTTACAACTATAATTTTAAATAATAATTTCCTGTTATCTTACAGATTTCCTATTTTATTAAATTACAGAGTAAAATCACTGAAAAAAACTAAGCATGAATGTTGATGTTAATCGTAACAAAAACAGGCCAAAACTTTCAAAAAGCTGTATTTTTTACAAATGTTAATTTCTTTTAGTTTTATTTTTTACAACATTTAACCATAAAAAATTCTTTACTGTATTTAAATCCGCACAAATATTATTGTAGATGTGTGCTGTTATTGCATTTTAAAGACTGAAAAACAATAATAATCATTTTAAAGCTTTAATTACAGAACATCTGTTAAATCTAAAAATATTTGTGAAATGACACAAAAAAAGCAATTTTTTAATTTGAAAACTCTTTAAAAAAAAAAGACATTTTCTTGGTTATTCATGGCCCACGTTTGGAATTTTATTCATACTTTAGTGAATTGTAAAAACACAATAAAAAAAAATTCCAAAATAATAAGGGAAAACTACATAAAATTATAGGTTTTAGTTTAATTAAAGTGTAGGAGAAACTGACGAGTAATAAATGTGCTCTGATGTGACTACTATTGCACAAGGTTTGTGACTAATAAGTGTGAGCTAAAATGTAAATTTGCTTGTTCAAATGTTCTCATTCCATGATTCCCATGTTACTGCAGTTCTTCTTCATGTTGTGCGTGATTTTTTAAATTTACTTTGCTTGCGTTTCGTCAGTTTCCCCGTGTTTCCTTTCTCTGCAGCGCTCTCGGGGCCTCCTCGAAACACTCGTCAACATATTGCGTGTAAAATTACTGTCTGTTCCTCAGTCTCAGAAGAAGAAGGAATTTTGCAGGTTTGAAAGCCTGAGTGCAGCGAGATGTTTGGGCCCCAACCCCCCATCCTGCACTGATGTATGGACACACAACATGGAGGCTGAGGGGAGGAGTTTAGTGTTGGATGGGGGTTGTGTGTGCTCGTCTACATGTGTGTGGCTGCAGGAAGCATCGGGGTCTTTGAGTTTATGGTCCTGTGGATGAAGGTCCTCCATTACCCAAGACCAGTAATAAACTGGTGGAAGTGGGTTATGCAGATACAGAGCGTATCTGTTTCTGCAGGTCAAACATTATCCACGCCGCTCTGTCTTTACGGAGGTCACATGAGACTGGAAAGTCACAACAATGTCATCCACAATGTGTGTGTGTGTGTTTCTCACGTGAGGTGTCGCCATGGCGATCATGCTGAGGAATGCAGTCACAATCCTCACTAAGATGTCTGGGAGTGTCAAAGGTTCACTGAGCCCTAATCACATGTCATAGCGGTGGTCTGCTCTCACGCCCCCCAGTTTAGCCAATCAAAAGCTGCGATGGGACAGTGTCATAGAGACAGGCAGGAAGGACCTCCCACCACAACAATCCCCACATACGTGTCCGACATCCTCCAGCACGACAACAACACACGGGGTGTGTTCCTGGAGCCGGGTGATGCTATGGAAAGTCACGTTGTTTTATATTAGTCCACTTGTTTTTATATTTGTGTATTCAGGTCTCTGAGGGTTAATCTACACTGTAAAAATTTTAAATTTGGAACAACTTACTTTTGTTTTACTTTTAAAATTTTATTCATCCCTATTTTAGAACATTACGGAAAGTAATTAGCAAAAATCACAGAATAAAAGTATTCATTTGCATGTTAAAAACACACCAAAACTGCAAATAATGCTGTAATGTTGTGTCATTTTGCTGTGTTTGCAAAATAACAAAAATATTATTTTAGAGATATTTGCTGTTAAATGAAAGACAACAATAAGTATATAAAGAATTTTTAAAAAGCTAAAACATTTCAACTGCTGTTTTGCACATTTTCCTGCTCTGTTAAATTACACATAATATCTAGTAAAATTGCTGATTTTTTTTTTTACATTGATGAAAAAAAATTCAACAGGCAAAAACTGTGCACAATGTCCAGATCTAAATTGGCATTTTACATTTTATTTTTACATTTTTAGTTTTTTAACAAGTTCAAATAAAAGGGTTCTGTTTTTATTGTTTTTTTTATACTGTATTTAAATCAGCAGAAAAAAATATTTTACAGGTAGGTAGCAGGTGGTAAAATTACAAAAAAATCTTTACGTTATATGTAAAAAAGAAAAAAAAAGCGGCCAAAATGTATGTAATGTCCATTTTCAAAAAAATCCATATTTTTACAAATAATAATTAGTTTTTTCACATGTGACTGTAAAATTAAAACAATTTTATTGTATATAAATTGGCTAAAAAAAATTTTAAATACTTTTTTTTTGAACCATTACAGCATTATAATTTTTAAAAGCAATTTCTTAATTTTTTTAGGGTATTTTTTTTACAGTGTTCCTTTAACCCTAAAAAAAAATGACAACAAAAAATAGACTTTTGTCAAACTGTAAATAATGTTCACATCAGTTTCTTGTTTTCCAATGTTTGACTTTCAAACATATTAACTGTACTTAAAATCAGCAAAACTATAATTATTTTACAGATATAGACTTCTAGTTATTTTCACCGTTGTTTGGGGCATCATTGCTTCCAGATTTTCAGTTGTTTTTTTTTGTTTGTTTGTTTTTTTACAGCTCAGTAAAAATACAGTTTATTTGGTTGTTTCTCTCTTTTTTATTTTCTCATTTGTTTTTTTCATGGCAATAATAAAATCATAATTTAAAAAAGGATTGTTGTCTGAGCCGGCGGCGGCAGAGGGTGAAGCAGATTTATATGCAAATCACTGAGGATTGTTAATTGAGGGCTCCGCTCACGTTTTGTTTTCGCTCTCTCAGACCAAAACACTGTTTGTCGAGCAGACTTGAAATGGGAGCTGTGTAATTTCTGCAATGATCAGCCTCATTTGATCCCAGAAACCCAAACCAACTGCATTTGTACTGCGGTTTGACCACATTGTTGACTGTCTTTGGTCGACGCCACTAATAAACTACGATATAGAATCTACTTATACAAGCTTTTACGCCTGTTTTGATGCTTTACGTTTTACTTCGCTCAATGCATGGGTGCTGTTTTTCATCAAAAGCCTCTTTCTTTTTCATCAGTGTCACTGCAGTTCAAGCTGATTCTGCACAACCCACGACTCCTGATCCAGCCCCAGTCAGGGTCAAACGTTTCACACTGATCTGGAAACTGGGAGTGTGTAGGAGTGTTGAACGTGGCGAGTTTTTGTCGGGTCACGCCCAGAGAGTCCTGGGAGCTTCGACGGATCAACAGAGATTCACACTGAGAGGCAGAGCAGGAAAACATTTCACTCTCCAGGATTCATGCTTTTTAACGTGGATCGGCTCGTATCTCTTTCATGTTTCTGTTTAGCCTGGCGTTACTTCTTTACACAATCCTTTACATTTTTCTCTACTGTCAAAACACTATACATTAATTCATAACGCTGCAGGCATGAAGTGAGAGTAATACTGCAGTATCATTTACTAGTTACACAGATTCTGAAGCCTGCACAGTACTATTTAGCAATGCTAGGAATTTCATTGGCCCTCGTGACGTTCTGCGGGTCAAAATTGACCCGTTTTAAAGGTTGAAAAAAAAATTTATTTTCACAGTGAAACTTCTGGTGTCCACATTTTCAATATTTTCTGGAAATCTTTAAACATTTTTTGGTGGAAAATAAGAAATGTTAAAAATGTTTCTTAAGAACATTCACAAAAAAAATCAACCAAAATCCAGCGAAATTCACTGGATTTTGGTTGATTTTTATGTGAATGTTCTTAAAGAAAATATTAGAAGTTTTATTGATATATATGTAATCACTTTAGATAGTTTTAGGATTTTTTTGAAAGATTTTACTCATTTTTTGAAAATATTTACAAGAATTTTCTTGCTAAATTTGGGGGATTTTTGTAAAATAAAACTTTGAAGGGAAACTTTTAAGGAATTATTGGAATTTTCTTCCTGAAGGTTTTTGCAAATTTTCAGAAATTTGGGGATTTTTTTTTTTTTTTTGCTGAATTTTGGGATTTTTTTCAGACAAGGAAACAATATTTTTTGGAGCCTGTAAATGAGGACAACAGGAGGGTTAAAAGAAAAACACATTTTAAATATCTTGTTAAATCAAACAATCTTGACATTATCTTGTTTTGAGTTGAATTTTACAAGAAAACTCAAAATAAGTTTAACACATCTCAAATTAGGAGGTTACATGAAAGCAAAAATCTATTTTGGAGTGAAAATCTGCCTTTTTGGCTTATTTTAAGACACCTAAGCTTGACAATCCTGGTAAAATAGAGCTTAAAATAAGTTTTCCCAACTAATTTTAAGATCTCAGTATTCTAAATATCATATCTTTCTTCCAGAAATATTACCAAGCTATTTTTCACTTGTTCTATTGGCTGATTTTTTCACTTATTTCAAGGTAAAAGTTCCTTGAAATAAGTTTTATTTTCTTGTTTTGAGATAGGACTTTTTTCCAGTGTAGGTAGGTCCCACCCTGCAACCCACAGGATCCACAGGATCCACAGGATCCACTGCCACCATCCCGGTGCCACCAGGACATCCCCAGAGGTCCTGAGTCCATACCCCACTGGATCAGAGGAGTTTTAGCAGCATAAAGGGACCAACACAATACTAGACAGGTGGTCATGCCTGATCAGTGTAAATCCCCACAAGACTCTGAGTGCAATGCATTTATTCCTGAGTGTCTTTGCAATGAGGGGAAAACTAACCTCCTGTTTAATCTGGGGCCTCAGCTTGGAGGGAAACTGTGCAAACTATTGACCTACAGTCCTGCGTATATGTGTCACTCGCATGCGTTTGTGACTCCGCCGTGGTTCTGACTCACCAGCTTTGCCTTCCCAGGCGAGTCCCAGCACTCCGCTGTAGTCTCTGTTGGTCAGCAGGTAGGACAAGCAGAAGTTCCCCCAGTTGTTCTCTGAGAACAGA
The DNA here is from genome assembly GCA_027123335.1 of Amphiprion clarkii. Taxonomy (NCBI): domain Eukaryota; kingdom Metazoa; phylum Chordata; class Actinopteri; family Pomacentridae; genus Amphiprion; species Amphiprion clarkii. Next base: position 930,131 of record CM049569.1, read on the forward strand.
CTCAGCAGCTTCTCAGGGCCGATGTACAGAGGATTCAGAGGATCGTTCTTGTCGTCCTCCGTCATCACCTGGAACGAGACAGACGCTCTGAGCTCAGTCGACGTTCAGGCCAAAGATACAAAGTTTGCTCCAAAAATCTGAAAAAAATAGTGTTTTACAGACATTTTAACTTATGTTGCAGCTGAGAGTTAAAGTATTGCGCCTGTATGTAAACAGAACCACCACAACTAGAAGTAGAGAGAACTCTGAAATGTCTTCTAAAATAAGCAAAAATTCAAGTTGGATTAGTTAGATAAAAAAAAATCACTGATTTGCTGGCTGATGTTTCATGGAATGACTCATTAATTATCACATTTCTACCCTTTAGGAGGCATTATCATTGCAAACTGTTCTGCATTTGTCACATTTTTATTCACTGTGGCTCTTTTTTTACTGCAATATAAAATCCTGCACCTCTACGGAAACAGCACAATTATGGCTACAAGGAGAGGAACTCAGGAACGTCTTCTGTGCAGAATGACACAGTTACAATACCATAAATCATAAAAAGTCAAATTTCTTTCCATACATGTCTCCTATCTGTGTGAACACTGCCTGCAGTTCAACCAAGAAGTTGCTGAATTGTTGTCATGTGACTGTTGGTCACATCTAAACCACTAAAGGCTTGATGATTGTGCAGAGTGTTTTGTTTTTTTACAGAGTCTTGTTGGAGCAAATGGTTTATTTTTAGAAAATGAAGTTAATTTAATGAAATTTTAGAACTTTACTCTTAGTTTTGGTTTCCTTTTATCAATTGAATGTTGCATCTCAGATGACTAGTTCAAGGACAAAGCTGAAAGTTACATGATTCTTCCTGTTTTTATAGTTTCTCACTCTGATAAATGCTGTCATTCTTTTTTATTGTTTAAAGACAACATGTCTTTCAGACCCGCCGGTGGATTTTGTGGTTGGGAAAGTTAACCCAGTTCTCACAGTCAGTTTAAGGAGGCGGCCATGGCATGTTTTTGGGTTAAACCTGTAGGGGCCACAGCCAGGATTACTGGTTGTATTGAGCTATCAGTGGTCTGCATCTGAAGTGCGTTACAACAGAGCGGACAATTGTGCCGTTGTTTTAGTTCACAAGCAGCTTACTCTGAGGGATTTGACTTTGAAGTTGATCAGCTTGACTCCGTCAAAGTCCACCTTATCGAAGATGTCGTTCACAGCCCGAACGTAGGAGGCAACCTAGGAAGAAACACGCCGATGTGACAAAATAGTCGTATATATAGTCAATAACATCCTCTATTTTTGATCTGTTAGATGCAGGCGACACTAATCTGGGAGTAGGTTCTGACAGTAGTGTAGCATTTGAATATTTTGACAATAAACTGACCCTCGTATGCAACATAAAAACAATAAAAACCCTGATTGTGATACACTCCAGGACCACGCCAGGTAATCTGTGAGTTCAGCCGCGGGGTGTTTTCAGTGTGGGTGGTCACACTTCGTCACACTTTTTCCATAGAGGCGTGTGCAAAACCAGTCACATGTCAGATGTGTAGAGCAGGAGACGTCCGTACAGTCGAGCCGGCCGGGAGATTTCCATAAATGTAAATATTGACACCTCGGACTCACGAGACACTGAAACCAGGTCAGCGGTGACTGACAATAGCATTTTGTCTATTTACGCTCGAAGATCACATCACACTATCACTTACAAAATATTTTCTCACCCAGTGCAACAAAGGCCTGGCACTGGACCAGGGACAACAACAGGAGTTTAAGGTGGAAGGAATCCAACGAGGACTGGAGGAGGTGGTGAGAGGACGAAGGCCAGAGAGAAAAACAGTGTGGCCACGAGAAAATATAGAAAAAACAGCTGAGGACTCGATGACTGACTCGATGACTGACCTTGATTTGAAGGGATTTAATGAAGAAACACACTAACGAGTGCAATTAGTCTCACACTGGACCTGATTTAGAGATCACCAAGAATTAAATCAGATGAAACATCTGCTATCTTATCAGCGTGTATCAGATCTGGAACGTTAAAGAAAATACAGTTTATCGGTTTAATTTAGAGGAATTGGAAAGAGAATTAAATTCTCATGATATCATGCGGCTAAAGTCGATATCAGGACAGCGTCTCCTGTAACCTCTGACTCGGATGACATCAGACAAACTTCAACACAGACACTTAAATCCCGGTTATGTTACTTATTGCACTGAAGCAATGCAGACTGGCAGCTTTTAACCCAGAATGCCGCCGCTGGTCAGCCATCATTTGATAAGTTGAACCGTCTGAGCTCCACTCAGTTGCTTTTGTTGCTCCTGTCACATTTACACTCACTGTGGGTTCATTTTTCACTGCAATATAAAATCCTGAACCTCTTTGGAAACAGTGAAGTACAAGTAGAGATAACTTAATGCCATGAATCATAAAAGATTATTTATTGCTCAAAAATTGAAAAACTGAGGATTCAACATGTACAATATTTTTCTGAGTGTCCATAAGCGACACCAAAACTGACAAAACTTCACGTTTTACCTCTTTACATATTAAGTGTAAACATTTTCAAATTGTTGCCATACCGTCTATTCGGTTTAAACACTGCCTGCAGTTCAGCCAAAAAGTTCCTGAATTTTTGTCATGTAACTGTTGGTTGGAGCTAAGTGAGTAACAGCTTTATGTTTGCACTGAGATATGCAGGTTTTTTGTTTTTTTACAGAATTTTTGTAGTGCAGACGATTTATTTTTTGCAATTTTTTTAAAAAGACCCATGCAGAATGAAGAGATTTTTATTAAATATCATTTTAAGTTTAGATTTGGTTAATTTTCCTGCTAGAACTAGAAGTCCCAGCTGATAAGTTCCAGATCCATTGAAAAGATGAAAATCTGAGAATTTTTTCCGTTTATATTGTTTTTTTTTTTGTTTTATTAATGCCATTATGTTCACTTTTTTCTCCCCCTTTCTTTTTTTTTTTTTTTTTAATAACATGGCTTTTAAATATGTGGTTCAGAGGGTAAAACCAGACACTCTGATTGATCTGTGAATTACCTGGTAGTTTTCTTCATGCTGCTCTCTCCTCTGTGGAGGCTGCCAGAGCAGTCATGCTGCGCTAATAAGGTCAAAAGTCAAGAGCGCAAGACAAAGGGTTAAAAAAGTCAGATATTTTAGTGCAAAAAGGCACCTCAGAGTTCACAATAAACGCCAGACAAATGTCACTAAATCTCCAAATCAGGTTGTGTTTGAGCAGTTTTATCTGTGGATCCATCTAACCTCCAGCTCGTCTTTGACCTTGCAGCTCTACATCTGTTCTTGTTGAAGGTGAACTCTGAAGCTAGTTGGTGCATCCGAGGGGAAAAACAGAAGATGTTTGTTCCTGTTTGTTCTGTGCCAGATCTTTACACCTGAAATAGAGCCTCATTTGGCCTGATCTCTGCTCCACATGCGAGGAACAAGGCTGCAGATCTTGGCATGACAGCTGTGTGCATCTGTGCATCGCCTGGCATTCATCCCTTCATTCAGCCTCACAGCAGCAACAGCTTGCTTTTTTATTCAGTATTGTTGAAAGTGTCAGTGGTAGATAATGCTCTACTGCAAAACAAATCGTTGTCCTCTGAATCATTTGTTCACGATAGAAAAATAAGACAAAAGAAGCTTTAATCGTCACCCAACTCCTGCCTTGGACCAGAAAAATGCCTCTTTAACGGGAGATTAAATTAAAAATGATTCACAGGAATATTTGGTAGCAGACACAAACTGGAGTCTCAAACAGAACTGTAATCAAATTTCAGTTAACTAAAGTAAAATAACTAAAATGGCTATAAAATAACAGAAGATAAACAATAAAAACATACATACATTATGGAGTAGTGAGAGTGCCAAATTACAAAATAAATCTATAAAAGACTAAGCAAATAATATTGGAAATATAAAGATGAATAAATAAAATAAAAAATAAATAATGTTGCAATATAAAGAAATATTAATCAAAACATTAATCCGTAAAAGAAAAGGCTAATAAAAGCAGAAAACAGACAAATAAGGACAAATAAATAAGAAAAGTGCTTTTCCTTTGCTGTTAAAGCAACATTAAATGTTTATGGCTTCATTTTTTGATTAATATTACTTTATATTGTCACATTATTTATTTTTAAATTTATTTATAAGCACTTTTCTTATTATTTTTAAAAAATATTTTATTTATTTGTCTATATATTTCTGCTTTTATTTGCCTTTTCTGTTACGGACTAATTTTTTGATTAATATTTCTTTATATAGCAACATTATTTACTTTTTATTTTATTTATTCATCATTATAGTTCCACTTTTATTTGCTTATTCTTTTATAGATTTATTTTTTAATTTGGCACTCTCACTACTCCATAATACATAGTAACTTTCTATAATTGAAATGCATTAATTTAACAAGGAATCATGTGCATCTTTTTTGCATAAATTCCCTAAAAAGCAAAATTATTTACTTTTGAACTCCTTATATCTATTTTAGAATATATTTACCTCATTAAACTTGAATTTACAAATTTCATTTATTAGATAAAAAGGAGATATTTGTGAAATTATTATAAATTCGTCAACACATTTTACTCTCCTTTTATGTGACTCAGTTTAAATTTTCTTATATATTTTTTTGGTATTATTTTCCATTAGCCATTTAAAGTCTAATTTTGTATTTTTACCTATATTTTGGTACTTTTTAAAATATGCCAAAAAAATACTGTAAAATAACAGAAAATAAACATTTCCTAAAGCCATATTTTCCAGCCTTCATTTTATATGATATTTTTAGCGTTGTTAAAGTTTAATGCAGGATATTTACATGTGTAAATCCCCTGAAAAGCAAAATTACTTTACTCTTGATACCTATTTTAGAATATATTTACCTCATTAAACTTGTATTAAACCATTTTACATTAAGTATTTTGGGCCTTTTTGTTTCGATTAACCCACCAAACCCCCAAACCTACCTAAACCTGCCTAAATTTTCTTTTAAAAGAAAAAAAGAAAAAAACAAAACATCAAAATTACACAATTTATCAAAGCTAGAAACTGTGAAGACAGAAATATCAACAGACTTTCAACTTTCTGATGCTTGTGATGAACTGATCATGGTGATAATGTAACTAAATCTATGCTTAAAATTAGGACATTTCATCAAAGCAACATCTCTCATTTAAAAATTCATCAAAAATGAACAGTGTGCTCGAACCAGATTCTGCAAAAACAAATAAATCTGTGCTCTCCAGAGCAACTGTGAAGATATTAGTGTCTTTAATACAAACCAGTAAAAATTCAAGAACGTTTCAGCTGAACTGCAGACTGTGTTTACACATCACACATTTTAAATAATGGAAAATATCTACAGTATGTTTGTTTTTTCCAGTGTGGTTAAAAAAACCTGTGGGCACATGGAAAAATGTACATGTTGTACAAGCTTTTTCCATTTTTGGAAAATAAAAGATAACTTTTTTTCTCTTTTATGATTTATGGGATTTTACCTGCCTGTGTCATACTGAAGTGAGCTTTCTTTACTTTTAATCCTGGTTGTGCTGCTTCAATAGAGGGAAAATCTGCTCAGAGGGTTAAAAAAAATCACTGATTTAGTGCCAAATGACACTTGATTTACTTGGAAATCTATTCGACTTTGGGTAAACAGAGGAAATTGTTCAAACTCACGGGCTTCACTTGTTTGATTAAGATCACATTTTAGTGTCGAGAACTCGGTTAGGTGAACTTTTATGACCTGAAATCCCCAAAATGAATTCATGGTCAGGTTTGTGAACGAAGCGTGTGATGTTCAGCCAACATGTACGAAGACTGCGTTGGTATCTGAAGCTCCAGCTGGATGTTCCATTACAGGCGAACACTGTGTTCCCTCCAACATGTGCTCCGTGTTTCACCCTGAAGCTGGTGAGGCTCCTCATTGTGTTGACAAAAATAGGACAAAGGCTCAGGACTTGAAGTTCTGCTTCGTGAACTCTATTTTTAGCGGAAAAAAGGCCTCAGATATTGAACATTTTTGCATTCCTAACTTTTGTGACTATTTGCTGTAGCATCAGTTCAATTTTTAATATCTGAAACTCAAATAATTGTCACGATAACTAGTTCATGAGATATGGATATAGGAAATGTGACAGTCTGGAGGGAATCACCTGAGCTACAACGCCTTCAACAGACTTGAACTTCTTGTAGTAGAGGTGGTCAGCATGGAGGTGCAGCAGGCAGCTGGTCTTTGACTCGTCTAATGTTCTCCTCGAGCGGCTCACTGGTGCCTCCTGTGGATAAAAAAACGAAGACAGGAAGAAGAAGGACGCTCTGATGATTCAGCCTACAAAGTCAACATAAAGTGCTCGATTCTCACAGGCGATTTGGTGAATAGTTTGCCTTTTATGTAGGTGAAAAGCCAACAAACTCATCAGATGCAAACATTGCAACACATTGAAATGTTGACTGGCGTCCTGGTTTGAGATGTGGACGTGTTGCGGCAGGAACACAACTTGGACGCTCCGCTGGAAAAAAAACATCTGCTCAGGATATTCCAAGACCAAACAGTGGAAGTGATCTCCACCGGCAGGCATGTCGGTAAAAAGGGATCCATACCTATATCACAACAACAATAGGCACCGAAATCACCACCCAGTTGGTCAGAGGTCGACAATTAACGCCGTACCCAAGGGATAGACGAGCTTAATGCATGCGGCAGATGTTCATAACGCCTGTTTTTATCGTTTTACGCCACAGTCGAGGTCTCCTGAAAAGAAGCAGCAGGACACAGCCATGTTTTCTTGAACAAGGATCATAACATCCTTCTGGACTTCTAGCTGTCAGTTAGTCCTGATGACTCAACAGGCTCAATAAAAGTGAGCGAATGAATGAACGAACATAAAGTAGGCCAGTTAAAAGGGATGAATCAGACACATTAGTGAGCTTTCTCCAAGTAGCAGTTATGGGTTTTGGAGTTATTTGGGTATAAATAGAAGACAGGAGGACATTTTGAGGGTGATGACAGAAAAACAGCGAGTGTTTGAGTGTGTTTTCATGAGCTTACGTCTGGACTGTCCTACCTGATTGAGTCTGAGGTTTTGGGTGAGGATGTTTAGATGTTCTGCACCACAGAATCCACCAGGGCCAGACGTCATGTTGGGCAGGACTGAAAAAACAAACACAGAAATATAGATTTATACACAGACATGTAGAATATTTAATCTACTTTGTGGTTTTACAAACACTGGCTAGAACAATTACTCCATCTAATGTGTTCAGTCATTTAGTGGCCTCCAGTAACCAGAAATAGTTGGAGAGATCAGATTTGAACCAACTACTATCTATTTATCTATTTATTATTCTATGTGTCTTCTACACTGTAAAAATAAATGTCACTGTGGCAGGAAGGGGGCCAGAAACTGCAACTGTACAAACTTTAAAAATAAAGGCAAACATGTGGAAAACAATCTTTTTTTTGAAGCTCATTTAAAGACATACTGTAATTACTATTATTACTATTCATAAATAGATTTTTTGAGTCAATATATAAACTACAACAAGTCCAGTCCAGAAAATAAAATGCACTATAGTAGAAGGGACCAAGAAATACTGAAAATTGTCACATTTACAGTTAAAAGAATATGTCTACAGCTGTGAAATACTTTCAGTGTTTGATGGTTTTTAGTTGGATCTGCAAGATAATTTATGGTTTTAGGGATCCATGTTCCTCTTCAAGGTCACTGAGTTTGTATTTGTGTTACTTTCTGAAGTTGACATTTAAGAGCTACACAAAATTTGATTTACAATACTCAAAGAGGCATTTATTTTGAAAAACAGACATCTCAAAGGGGGTTCTTTACGGAACTATCTTGAAACTAGTTCCTTAACCCTCGTGTCGTCCTGCGGGTCAAAACTGACCCGTTTTGAAGTTTGAAAATGTGGGGAAAAAAAAAAATTCACAGTGAAACTTCTGATGTCCACATTTTCAACATTTTTGGGAAATCTTTGAACATTTTTGGGTGGAAAAAAAGAAATGTTAAAAATGTTTCTTTAAGAATATTTACCAAAAAAAAATCTACCAAAATCCAGCAAATTTCGCTGGATTTTGGTTGATTTTTTTTATGACTGTTATTAAAGAAAATATCAGAAGTTTTACTGATATATATGGAATCACTTTAGATATTTTTAGGAAGATTTTTACTCATTTTTTAAAAAACATTTACAACAATTTTTTTGCCAAATTTGGGGGATTTAAAAAAAAATAAAACTTAAGGGAAACTGTGAAGGAATTATTGGAATTTTTTCCTGAAGGTTTTGCAAATTTTCAGAAATTTGGGGAATTTTTTCCTCAATTTTGGGATTTTTTTTAAAACAAGGAAATAGTATTTTTTGGTGCCCATAAATGAAGACAACAGGAGGGTTAAACAACCCATTTCTGCTATTTGTCCTTGGAGCTCCATTTATGTTGTCAGTTAGTTTTTGTGGCTCTTTGAGTGCCCGTTCTCTAATAAACCTCTTGCTAAAAGGTTCATCGAGGAGCTAAAAATGGTTCTTCAATGGCATCAATATGAAGAACCATTTCTAGTTCCAGTTCATGAGTATATCGCATGATACTGACCACATTTACAAAGGTTTCATGCCAAGGTTGTCTTAAACTTTAGTAGTCATTTTTTTCTTGATAAAGGTTTAAAATAAGTTTATTAGTTGAAGTTTTTACTGAGCATCACGTCGAGCCACCAACATCGACAGAAGCACCCTGACATTCTCAGACACGTTATAAATAGAAAACCCGCATTTGGAAATCAGCGCGGTGGTCTGCGGGGGGCGACGGAGCGGCCCGTGGAAACACCGGGACGGCTGCTGGTTTGATTTCACTAAAACAACAACGCTAGCCGTGATTTGCAACACCTCTGGGACGTCTGCCTCGTTCACACTGACGCAACAGTGATGGGTCTGCAGTCGGGGGAGACATTTGTTACGTCTGCATGGATTGGTCCATCCGGCTGCGCTGAAAAAGCCGCAGAATTTCACAAAAATGCAAAAGGTCAGAAGGACTTCACATTGCAACAGACTGTGTCAGGCTTGTGGTCAGGGATTGTGGGGAAGCTGCACAGAAACATGGACGTATGGATGTAAATGTAAAGTAATGCTGCGATGTGTTTCAGTGGATTATTTAACAAAGACTGTGGTCAAACCAAACAGAAAACACACTGTTGCAGCTGCATTAATGCACAGGGAAAAAAAGATCTGTGAATTCCACATTTACAGTAGAGTCACATGGCATTATAATCACTCTCACATGTCGTTTACAGTAATAAGAGAGCAACAGAATCAGGCAACGGTTTGCCAGTTAACTGCTGACCCAGAAGAACTTCAAAGTGTGAAGCTCTCTGTCACCAGTTCTGTGTCCGTGGGTCAGCAATGGGAGACGGCAACACATGATTGGATCACACCATCCTCCCAAACTCCTCAGCCAATCACAGACCTGCGATCCATTCTATACATGGCATGAGTTGGGCTGGGGGTAGAAGTGGAGGCCTAAATGACAGGCGTCGACCTACTGACAGAATTATTTCCAGACCTTTCTACTCACTCATGTTTGCTCCATCTCTTTTTCTCTCAGGTTGTCGATGCATCTCCCTTTGCAGGGGATAAATCTTTCTGATCTGCAAAGCCAAACCGACAAACTTCTCCAGAGACAATAAATAACTGAATCTGGTCATCACAACCACTTTTCAATCCATGACAAACTGCTGTGCAGAAAAGGAGTTTCCCACCTGTAAAATCAGTGTCGCATTTCAGCCAACAGCCGCATTACCAGCAGCTGTTGGAAAGGAGAAGAAAACTTATTCTAGAGCCTGAGATCTTAATGCAGCTTTGAGTATAACAACTGGAGGGACTTGTTTTAAGACAATGCATCTTAAATATCTTGTTTTGAGTTGTATTTTACAAGAAAACTCAAAATAAGTTTAATACATCTCAAATTAGGAGGTTACATGAAATCAAAAATTTATTTTTGAGTGAAAAACTGCTATGTTTTTTAGCATGTCTGGCTTATTTTAAGACACCTAAGCTTGATAATCCTGGTAAAATATAACTTTAACCTTCGTGTCGTCCTGCGGGTCAAACTGACCCGTCTGAAAGTTTGAAAATGTGGAAAAAAATATATTTTCACAGTGGAACTTCTGATGTCCACATTTTCAACATTTTTGGAAAATCTTTGAAGATTTTTTTGGTGGAAAAAAGAAATGTATAAAATGTTTCTTAAGGACATTCACAAAAAAAATCAACCAAAATTCAGCAAAATTCACTGGATTTTGGTTGATTTTTATGTGAATGTCCTTAAAGAAAATATTAGAAGTTTTACTGATATATATGGAATCACTTTAGATATTTTTAGGATTTTTTTGGAAGATTTTTACTGATTTTTTTGAAAATATTTACAAGAATTTTCTTGCCAAATTTGGGGGATTTTTTTTTTTTTAAATGAAACTTTTAAGGGAAATTTTGAAGAAATTATTAGAATTTTCTTCTTGAAGGTTTTGCAAATTTTCAGAAATTTGGGATTTTTTTTTGCAGAATTTTTGGATTTTCTTCACACAAGGAAACAATATTTTTTGGTGCCCGTAAAGGAGGACAACAGGAAGGTTAAAATAAGTTTCCCCAGCTAATTTTAAGATCTCAATATTCTAAATATCATATCTTATTTCAATAAATCTTACAAGCCATTTTTCACTTGTTTCAAGGTAAAAGTTCCTTGAAATAAGTTTTTTTCTTGTTTTGAGAGGGGCATTTTTTTCCAGTGTAGTTGCAGTTAAATTCACCATCTTTGCAGTATTTTGAGCTCAAAAAATGAAAGATACATTCTGTGGACATGTGAGACTTTTTTACTTCTCAGAAAGGGGGAAAATATGGAACCTTTAACTTGTGTTTTGTGCATTAATTCCTGCATTATTGGTGTAGTAGCTTGGTGTCTTAGAGGAAGGTATAACAGTGGCTAAAAACAAAACAGGAGCAATAAAATACCCATTTTTGACCCAGGATATGTGGGACACCTCCACTTTTGCTATAAAGTCACTGCTTAAGTGCCTAATAAATAACACTTTGGTCATTTAAACATCCTCCCAGTTTGCCTAGACTCCACTGTGGTCAGTTTTTGTGCCAAAATAACCAAAATAACCTCTATAACAAACTCACGTCATGGAAGCTGTCTGTAGGAGTTTGTGCTCAACATTACTCATGAATACAGGCCCATTGCTCACATCTACCCGTTATTCAAAGATGTTTAATAACACAATAACCTATAGTTTTGTCAGATAATGTAATATGGACACTTGGTGGGAAGTGGTCTGCCTCATGTAGTCCAGATACCCCCTTTAAACCCAATTTATGTAATCTGTGAATCATCTATAGAGCTGAAGTTGCTTTCCAGTATATATGACTTCCTGAATATTAGCCTCAAATGAGGCATGGAAATCCTGCTACTATATTTCAGTGCATGGTTATCTTTGTGTGATAGCCTTTTCTTGCACTTATCAGAATGCCACTAATCCAGAGCTGTGAATGCAACACAGCTGTGTCCTTACCCCCAACACCAAACACTGATAATCTTTATTTCATTGCTGCAACAACAACGAGAGGTCAACCAGTGTTGGAGATAATGCTCCAATCCTCCAAGGTTTGTTTGCAATTTGGCAATGAACGTGATGAAGAAACAGATGTTTGAAGGATCGTTTATGTGATGGTTAAACTGGATACTTGACAGAGTTGCTTTAGTGTGCAATCTCAGGGAAAAAAACAAACAAACAGTGAACGTTTCCAAGAAACACACTGAGATATCTGTTGTCTTACACTTGGGGTTGGGTCACAGTGGCAGCGTTCTAAACTGGGCATTCCTGGAGTCCGCTTGCAAGAAATTTTATAGCTCCTAATGGGGGATCCCAAGGTGTTCACAGATACATAATTCCTCCAGGAAATTCTGGGTCTACCTCAAGATCTCCTCCCATTTGGACATGTCCAGAAAACCTCCAAAGGAAGTCTCCCTGCAGGCATATTAATGAAAGATTTGACCCATTCAGCTTTTGATGCAAAAGACCAGCGATTCTAATCCAAGCTGCCTCCAGATGTCCGAGTTCCTCATCCTACGCTATGGAGAAAGTTTTTCAGCGACTTGTATTCCTTCAGTCGCTATCCAGAGGTCAAAACTACAGGTGAGGGTCAAAACAAAGACCGACTAATGAACAGGAACCCTCTTCACCACACAATCCAGTACGACACCACATTACTGCTAAAACTGACCGAGTTTTTCTGCTCAGGTCAAGCTCCGTTTTCATGTCACTCTTGAAAAACATCCCGAGATACTGCGTAATTCTTTTGCTTGGGTCAGCAACCAAGCTACAGAGGGCAATCTAACAGTTTCCAGCAGAAAACTGTGGCCTCAGATTTGGAGATTCAGCAGCAAACCACCCCTGTGTGCGCTGAAGGTCACAGTCTGATAAAGCCAACAGAACCACATCATCTGCAAAAAACAGAAACTCTCAGATCCCCAGAAAAGACACTATCCTCACCCCGACTGTGATCCCATCTATGAATCTTACAAACACGATCGGACACCACTGGAAACCTTGTGCAGCAGCTACGGGAAATATGTTCCATTTTGTGACCAGATGTCTTGCAACAGAACACCATATTCCAGTTGAAGCCCCCACAAGACTCCCCAGAGGCTGCTGCTGTACCAGTATTAAGGGAAAAAAACAAGCCACTTCCTGTTTGTAAAATCCCTGTCAGTTTGACAGAGCAATTGAGAACACTGCAGTTAAACATTAAGAGATTTCCTGCTATGAAGAAACCATGCGTGTATTTATTACTAACGAAAATATGAGGTTAATAGTTAGCCATCATTCATAGTGATGTGAACCTTCAAAGGGAAAGTCACATGAACTTAGGCGTAGTTTCACTGCAGATACAACATGGGTCTGAAGAACAGAAGGATCATAGATAAAAGCAATTTCAAATCACCTGAAAATTAGTTAAGATGGCTATCGCTTGCAGTATAAATCTGGGTTCAATAAAATGGATATAACAAACAGTGAAAGCTGATATGCATCCTCATATTCGAGGTAGATCAGGGTGCAGAAGTATGATCTGTTCTACTGTAAAGTAGCTAAAACTAAAGAAAAAATAAAACAAGAAAATGTGGCTGTAGGAGCCAAATATTATGCAGCAAGCGGAATTACTATCCACAGTATGGATATTAGTATGGATATCTGAACACTGGAGCAGAAACAGGTTGCATGTTAATTGTGGTTGTTGTATGGACTGAAAGAGAGAAGACTTTGTTCACATTTCTGCACGAGTGGACCCTCATTTCTGTGAGTTGAACATTCCAGTAGCCGAAAGTAATAGACAAAGATTCCAAAGGGTCCATTTTCTTATTTCTCTTTTAAACCCTAAATTAAAATCTGGGAAAACCGGCCTATTTCTTCAGTCCCCACTAATACTAAAGATCAGATGGCACCATGTGAAAAACTTTAATGGGCTTGGTTTAATCCCATTTTCAGTTTTTGTGTCTTAAAGTGGTTCATTTCTCTGTTGTTTCAACATCCACTGTTCACTGAAAGTAAGACACTTTCAGTCACCTAATCAGACTGAAATCAATCAATGAATAGTCAGTTAAGTTCTCAGATAAGGAAAACAAGCAACCTGTTAGAGACACTTCATAGGAAAAAAACACAGACAGCATAAACATAATATGACCAAATGTTAGAATAACAAACTACAACTCATCCTTCCTATATTGCTGGATTTATTCTGTTATCCGGACAGTCTCAGTGTCCCCCTGATATTATGCAGCCTACTAATTCATCGTGTTATTATGTATAATTTATCATTTCACAGTTGTCAATTATATTATTTTAGGATAATATTTGATTTTAAAGTGTAACAAACAGATCGTTGCAGGTGTCCTGATGCCACCAAACTGTATTTTTTTCCAAATGGCCGCCCTTGGCCCCGTCCTATGTCCTGAATCTCCTAGACCTCATGACGTCCAACATCTCAAGGGACAGAAAAGTCCTCATACAACCTTTATTGTCTCCAGACGACAACCACAGGAACTGGAAATACACAGAGGAGTCGACATATTATGTCACCTTTTCGTGTCCCAATTTACCCCCTTTTGTATGGAGGCATTGATTGTTTACTAAAATTTATCATGAGCCAAATCTTTCCCAGTTTCCTGCAGATATGCTGGCCGGTGAATGAAAGAACAGGATGTCGTCAACTGCTATCTAACGTAAAGTTTTGCGACAGATTTTTTGAAAGAGGCTGAAGAAATGGCGGGAGGAGCAGGGAGGAAGGCAGCCTCCGAGTCTGTGTGGACTTCAGAACAAACACAGGAGGTTTCTGGCACCGACCGAACTGTATTTCCAGTAAAACGCTTTCTTGGAAATAGTCTAATACTAATGCAAAATATGCATGCGCAGCTGTAGCATACACGCACATACAAACACACACACACACACGCACACGCACTTTGATCCATGATGACTGCCATCTGGCCAAGTCATGAGCGTAATCGTAAGCCAAACTAAGAGTTGACTTTAATGTGTTGTCGTAGAAACTGTCTCTAAGGCCATCAAACCCTGCAGAACCCTCGACATGCTTCAATTTTCTTCTCAAACTGACATCTTTCTCCCCACTGCTGCCGCTGCACTGAACCCCTTTAGCCTTCCACTCCTCTTTCACATTCATACCTTCCTCCTGACTTTAGCCCCCATGTGGTCCATTCCTCTTACAAAAGTCATGCCATCTTGGTTTTATCTTTGCTTTGGCCATCGCCCAAGTATGGAGGGCCCCAGCCCCCCGCCAGAGCTCTATAGGCTGAGCAGTTATATTATAACTCCACTCTTACCACAGGGTTCAATGACTCCTAGTCACCTTAGCTTGAACTTAACCTAGAGGCTGCAGATGCTGTATGAGACAAGAGCAATGGGGATTGAAAAACAACAGAGAAGTTATGTTTTGCTGCAGTTGTTTGTCTTTCTGTGAGTCTGTCAAGAGCCGTGGATTAAAATGTTCAGGGAGCTCTAATGTAGCGAGGCATTTCTTTTTCTGCCCTTTCCCAACGTCTGCAAAAGGCCAGGAAAATCAGCTGAGGTTATGGGGTGTCATTTGGATGCTTTCATTCTCCTAATGCACAAACGTCAGGTTTGTTTTATGATCCTGGAGACCGAGGCACAATTACTAGAGAGCCAGTTAAAGCTTGACTGCTGAGATGGCTTCTTTAGCAAAGATTTTCTTCAAGACTAGAAAACAAAAGCAGTCTTACTCATGTCATCCTCGTGGTAGATTATGGAGTGATGATCTGTCGCGTTGCTGGTGTATCTATAGGCTGGTTCTACATGGAAAGTCCCATTGTCAGTGTGGATGGTTCCCTCAAACTGCCCCCATAAGACGGATCCATGGCAGGACGAACCATGTTCCCCTGAAAGTCCAGGTCAAGAGAAATTACATGTCAAGGTTGGAGAGATGAAACTGAATAAGAGATAACAGAAAACTAACAAGTAGAGACAGACTGATAGCATGAACAGATTAAAAAAAAACTGTAGATTAGAGGCAGCAGTCAGAGTTAGAGGAAGTGTGAGAAAGCTATGAATCGAATTACATTAAATCTGGCAGTTCCAGGAGGTTTTACTTTAATCAGAGTGTTTTTCCACAAGATGTTTATCATAATGTCTCATCCAAACTAGAAGAAAAGATTATGGATAACTATTGTGATTAAAATCCTGCTTCGTTCATTCATTAAACCTTTGAAAGCTCATCTCATGTGTACCAAAATTACATATTTAGAAGTTTTTTTCATGAAAATGATTTCACCATGCCTTAAACATAATTTTACAGTGTTGCTTCCTCTAGAATCTGCAGATTTTTTAAAGGCCCTGCCTCCATCTACAGTTCTGCTCTTCTGTTTGCTGCAGCTCAAGCACACCAGCTCACCTTCAGCTCTTTTCAAACACTGTAAAGCTACTCTCTGCTGCACAGTAGGAAGTTATAACTGGAGTTATTCAGCCACTCAAGCTTGAGCCAGATTATGAAGAATAACCCCATCAAGCTGGAAATGTTCCCACAACATTTGCCAGCATTACCTACAAGTTCTAATAATATTTGAAAGAAAACATTTTAATCTGATGTTTAAAGAATGTTTTAAGGATATTTATCATTTAAAATAATGTTTCCGTGAGGTCAAAAGTTGACTTAGAACGTTTTAACATTCAGGAGATGTTGTCTGGTTAAGCTATATGATAACAAAATAAGAATGTTTTTATACCAACATTCAAAAAAATGTTTTCTAAATCTTAGCGAGGCCTCAGTAGAAAGAATGTGTTTTAAAAAGATTAAAGATTCCTGTAATTTGATACATTAACAAGATGGAACATTTTACCTGCAATATTCTGAGGATGCTTAGGGGATGTTATTATTCAGGACAGAGCTACATAAAAAAAACACAAAGGAAGGACGTTCTCAGCACAACATTCATAAAACGTTTGAAGAACATCTTAGAGTGTCGTAGAGAACGTAATCCTGCCTTTAAGAAGAGCATTCTGGGAATGAAAAGGAAACATCCAGCTTAGAACGTGACTAGAACTTTACCAAACTTTCTTAAAATGTTTTCAGAACTAGACAACATATAAGATCGGTCCATTGCAGCTGTAAGAGGAAAACACTCAGCTGTGGTGTTGACTGCTTATTTCTCTTATGATGTGTCCATATTTTTTTTCAAAAACCACAATATCGACCCATTAACAAGGTTAAAAACTTGGTTGATTTTCATTGTAGGAGGTCTTTAACTGCTTCCATCCAGGAGGTCCCATTACCAGGACCAGGAGGTATCTGTGTAATGACACCCCACTTTGAGTGACAGCTTTGATTTGGCAGAAGAAAAAAATGTGACTTTTTGCAGGAGTTTTTCAAAACTCATAACAACATTTATTGTATTTCAGTCTCATCTATAGAGCCCAGTGTTGTCCGGTTGGTCTTACAGTTGTGGAACTGTGTGCTACTAAATTCTGGGGGAAATTTCCAAAAAATAGCCTGAAGCTCAAGAGGTAATAGCTTCTAAATTGTCCGTTAATTTGATTCACAGGCAGGTAAATTGTTTCCAGCCTCACAGGAGGCCAGATATTGGCATCATACCCACCCCGTAGAGTTCCTGAGTATATGTGGGAGAGGTCAGCCGATGTGGAACCATTTTCACTGACCACCCTGAATTTTTCGGAGAACTCTGCTGCATTTTGTCTCAAAAACAGACGGAAAGTTCTGGGGGGGGGAAACAAAAACCACAAAGAGCTTAGAGATCAAAGCAGCACTCAGAGCTTTGTAGTGTTCTGGGAAGTGAGTAGATCCATCATCTGCTGGAAAATATGGACTAATAACTAACTAACTGTTGACATGTTTTATTGGTTTGGGAACAAAAAAGTTTGCTCAAACAGAAATAAACCAAATATTCAACCAGACTGTGCTGTAGAAGCAGCTGCCCAAGTTAGACAAAAGTGAATTTACCTGTGAAAGGCAGTGAAATCCAAATGCAGAGTATAATCCTGAGATTGTGCAGCTCTCTTGGCTCTCAGGTGCTTCCTGTGAAGGTCGTCCCTGTCGTATGAGAGGCCCTCATAATACTTTATATATGGACTGATGCTACTCACAGCACCTGGTGGACAGAAGAACAGTTCATTTACAGGATAAAGGCATCATTTTTAATCAGAGTTATTGTTTCCACTTCATAATAGAGTTCTTCTCTAAATGTTTTTACTGAATATTTGCTCGAATTTTGTGTTTACTCATCTCTGTTGTGAATGTGTAACTGAGTTTGGAGAGTTCTGCATTTAGTGGATTAAGATAATGAAAATTCACCCATTACCGCTGTTCTGGGCCCTGCTGGTTGTATGCTTTCCTTTTCATGGTGAACCTTTGTAGCCTTGGTGTTGGGGGATGCTTTGGACAGACTTTTGAATAAACCGGCTAGAGAGCATCCCTCAGACCCCACCGTCTCCAATAATGGATGATTGTCTTGGAGCTCCAGATCTGCACTCCAGCCCTTGTTCCTTTCCCCGCCTACTGCCGTACCTGATTGGGCCACACCCAGTTCCCTCCACCAACCAGACTGCAGCAGTCACCACACCTGGGGTTTAAATGTGCAGCCAACCTCAGCTCAGGGGGCTGTGATTTAATGTGAGCAGGTCGCCTTGGTGCCTCTAGTCTTTGTGTTTCATGTCGATATATAACTTCTGTTAGCAGCTGTCTGACTTAGAAGTTACTCATGTTCTGTGTTTACTGCAGCTATCAGGAAATGGTTACTTGCTCTGAGGCAGCTCTTTATTTTTTTTGAATTTGCATACGTGTTAATGGCTTCTGTTAGTTGCATGGGTGTTGCTATTGTGTCTTCAGATTTGACTAAGGAGTTTCACTTGTTTTGTTTGAGCTCATTTTGTAACTCTGTTAGCCTTCATTTTGTTTTTATTGGTTATTTGATTTAGCAACGCCCTTTCTTGTGGTATTATCACCTTTTGTTTGTAAATTGCTTTACTAAACCAAGAACACCTGGATTTGTTATCTTTCTAACTGACCCCAGACAGCTGGTTTGTAACAACCACACGGAAAAGAATCAAAATCAAAAAGCTTTTATTGTAACTGTAAGCGCTGCTTGCAAATCGATTAGCAGTATGACTCCTCTGGGTGCTCAGTCAACGCGAAAATTAAAACACAGGACATTTAATATTCAAACAATACGATAAAATAAATGCTTTATTGGACTTTTTTTAATTTGCAGTCAGCATATAATTCGACTGACATGAAATCTGCAGGGCACATTTATGCTCCCTTTGGAAATAACTAACCCAACATTAAACACAAAGTCAACCCAGACTCTCTTTAGAGATTTTATCCTCTTATGGCATCAAACCAAAGTCTGACCACCCCACACTAATCTGCCATCGGCTAAGTGCCGACTGTGATTTCAGCCGGAGAAGACTTGAGAGAGGCTCGTTCTTTCATAAACACTATATTATTAGTCATCGTCGCCCCTCCTGAGTGAATCTCTCTTTACTAATCCCTTACTAAGCGACTGCATCCCATTAATCATAACTTAGTGGAGCAAACGTCTGCATCGATGTGGAGTTCTGCATGAAGGCACCTTTTTCTGTAGCATTCCTGAGAAGACAGGTTGAAACGTGTCCGAGCCCAGAAGAGACCGTGTCCACCAGAGCCAAATTTCAGTTTTCAACACACACTCACCCACACAAACACACACTGATGGCTACTACAAACAAACACTTATTGAGGCTGCAGTGTGAGGAAATACCTCCTCTTCAGATACACAAACACAGACACACTACCTGTAATCCACTCGTGGCAGTCGAACCACAGCAGCAGCAGCAGCAGCAGCCCGTAGTGTTGAACCCCCATAGTTTCCTTATTGCTGTTTTTGTTTTCCTTCCCTCTCACAGTTTTTTCTTTCTCCTCCTTTCTTCACGTCTTTCTCTCTTTTTCATCCCTTTTTCTCTTCACTTCTCTTCCTCACCAGCCTCGTACCTGTGGTCTTCCCATGCTGGAATGTGACTAGTTAAAAAGTTCGAGCCAGAACTCTGAACACCGACACGGCAAAGAGGCATATTCAGACTTGTTTGTTAGCATGTTAGGAGTTACCGTCGCAGCTATGGGGAGAGTTTGCAATAAAATTAGATGACGGTGAACTGCTAAGATAGTGGGGATGGGGCTGGAAAGATTAGTAGCTGGAATTTAGGCTTATCTCAAATTTTTGGATGTAGAAATCAAAATCTGTGTTTTGTTTTGATTTGCTTTGAAGAAGTTGATCTGTGATGTACAGAACAAGACATTTATGAAAGAAGTTGATGTTTCGCCAATTTTTTCATGAAAAAACCCCAAATTGATCAACAAAACTTATACACCCTTGTGAGAAATTGAACAAACATCTTGGAGGAAAGATGCTCTGGTTAGACGAGCCAGCTCTGCCAAAAAGGTTGAGTGATAAATTCTCCATTTGAGTTAATCCACGCTCTGGTCAGCTGTGACTTTAAATCACAATGATCAGATAATGTGACCAGCACACAGACACTCCTTCGACCAGTGACTGTAAATGTCCTTCAAATGCAGCTTTATTTCAATGACTCGATGCCACAGATGACAAGAGAAAGATGAGAACATGTTGTTGGCAGCTGGATACTGGTATGTCACTTTAATCCACACAACTCCACAGTTTGTCATCTAAGAAACTGTTCCTGGCAGCTCTGGATGGACGTCATCTATTTAAATGTCACCAAACCCTTCAGGACGACTGGGACGAGCTCATTAAGTCTCAGATGTGTGACTCTTAAATGGCTTGAGAATACTGATTTATGGCCCCACTATGATCTGCCCATTATTTCCATTACAGTGCTCCGTTGGTTGTTTCATGGTGTCTATTCTGCTGTAGAGATGCAGAGTGTTGGAAAAGCAAGTATTCCCCTATGTTATGAAGAATGGATGAAACTTCTCACATCTTCATATCCTGCCTAGACGTTGACCAACTGGAAGATCTTGGATGTTTTGAGATCTCAACAGCAAAGAGGCGATGGCTCCTAATCTCTGGAACAGTTTTAATGTGAGAACTGCTTCGATTCGAGAAACCTTGTAGGTCACTGCTGAAGACTCATATCTTCTAGTTGGTAAAGCTTGACACCCTGACTTCATTTCTTATTTAGTTGCATCTTTTGTTCTTGTTGTTTTATTGTCTTTTAGTAAGATGCATGTTTTGTTCTGTCTTGTGAGTTGCTATGCTAAACTGTACATCGCTTTTACCTCAATGCAGTATTATTTACCACCACTGCAGTCACTTTACCGCTGCCATAATCACTTCATTCAAACCAAAATTTACAAATGCACAGATCACGGTGTCAGTCTAAATATGCATATTTATTTAAATTGCTATAGTTTTTCTACATTTTGTCCATTTGGTTAAGGAGGATCAGTAGGAATTTGATTTTACAGTGCAGCTGGTGACAAACCTCTTGAATCTTGAACTCTTGCTGTTTTAAATGTGCTTTATAAATAAATTTGACTAGATTTCACTTGAATATTGCAAGGATGTGAGAAATTTAAAGGCTTGTACCAAATTTCATCACGTTAGAATAGTTGTGAGACAGTTTCTTCAAGCCACAAATGTGACCCTATTGGTGGCACTGGAGGAAAAGTTTGGGGACTTCCTCAGTCATGCAAACTTTAATGCCAATTCATCCGTCATTACTTAAGACATTTAAGTCTTAACCAAACTATCAGCCCGACTTTGTGTGTTGCACCACGACAAGCGATGACGTTGCCAAAAGCTAAAATATTTCAACTGTGAATAATATTCTCTAAATGCCTCCCACGGGTCTGATTATGAATCCTTTTGGTAGAAAAAGTGCTGAAATGGTTCTAAATATGAGAAGGAAGTAATCATTTGCCTGACTCACACTGTGTGAAAGGCCTCGTTCTAAACAAAGTGTGACACTTTTAGATAATTGGAGGAACAACAACACAAGAAGAGGAAATATGACCTCACCTTGGCTGAAATGAGGTAAACTGAAACAAAGGTTTTTGTCACTGAAAAAAGCCGCCTCTTTTACTTCTGCATGAATAAATAGATGCAAGCCCCCGACAGTTTGCACAACGTGATATTTTACGGAGAATATTACATAATTTCTCCTCATCTGTACATGTGTGTGTTTCCTGTTAAGAGATAAGCTCCGTCAGGCTGCATTAGAAACAGACAGCAGCTGACAAATGAACATATTTGCAGATTAACAGGCTTTCTTGGCTGCAGAAGTTCACAACATATCTTTCAAATGTACAGTCAAGATGCTGAAACTGTGCAGAAAGTATCACCACAGCAAACTGTTGCTCCCACATGAGCGGAAATACTCCTCGAACTGCACTAAATCACTGATTCTCCCGTGAAATCACCAAAACTATGAGTTCTGTGTGTTTCAATAAAAAACATCAAGAATTTACCACTGGATCATCTAACTTCACAATTTTGTGTTAGTGAGGATAATCTCGTCTTGCAGCCACGAGAAAGGTCCTTCATCCCATCTGCTGTAGGACTGAACAACATCAGCATCAGTGGCTGATAATAGCAGATACTGGACTCATATCACCCCAAAACATAAAATTTGAACAGCAATTCTTGCACTGCTACAGCTTTGCACTTTTTATACTTATTTTTTCTATTCTCATTTCTCATTCCTGTACATATTGTAAATATTATTAATACTATTTTATTAATATTTTATGACTATTACTATGTTTATTGCTACATAAGCTGTAACAATGTGAATTTCCCCTGGCGTGGGGACTAATAAAGGACTATCTTATCTAAAACAAGAATCAAGCACATGCAGTGTTGCATCTGCTGAAGTGTTGATAAATGACATGCAATAAAAAGTTACATGCTTTTAAAGTTTGCTCATATATTAGCTTGAATGCTTTCTAAAGCTCATGGTGATGAAGATCTCAGTGATTTGTGGTCTCCGCTGCCTTCTGTGAGCTCCAAAGGAGGATTTTCAGCGACTGTCTGACGTCCTGCAGCTCCTCATTGGAGCCAAACACATCAGATGGGATTAAGATTTGCTAGAATTCATAAGCAGCTGTGATCCAAATTAAATATTGTTACATGTCAGCACTTACTCTGGTTTTTCCTCCTGCAAAGATTAAGGCATGTTTTGTATTCTTAGTGTTACAGACTTTTCTGTGTTTTCTGAATGTTTGGTTACATCAGGGCTATTCAATTAAAAACTGACTCGGGCCGGATTTTCAGACTAAGAACATGAGCTGGGCCGGACGTTTTTAGCAGACAGTGAGCAAAGTTAACCATTTAAAATAAACACAAACAGATAAGATAACAAACACACTGGATGTTTGTTAACGTATTGCCACATCAAAAAGGACATAAACACAATAGAAGAGCAGTACTTAAACTAAACCTGTGCTGAAATACTGCTTCTTTAAATTTTAAATTTCAAACACACAACTTCAACACATTTTGATAGGTAAATATAAGCACAGGTTAAGGTGCATATGAACATAAAAACTAAGTGCCGATTAGAAACACCATCTTTTGTTTTGGTCACATCTCAAAGTGCATTAAAAAGTAACTTGCTTAACAGTAACTTTTCAGAACTTGAGACATTTTTCTTCTTTTGAAATAACAA
Source organism: Amphiprion clarkii (assembly GCA_027123335.1). Lineage (NCBI taxonomy): Eukaryota > Metazoa > Chordata > Actinopteri > Pomacentridae > Amphiprion > Amphiprion clarkii. Next base: position 953,364 of record CM049569.1, read on the forward strand.
AAAACAGAGTTTGTCCCTGTCCATATTTGGTCTCATCTGAGACAGTCACATCTTCAGTGCATATAATCAAAAAAATAAACAGTAGGCACAGTGATAGTTACTATCCCTTTGAAACGAAATAAAGCTGACAACAAAGTGCATAATAAACTGCAACTAAGTGAAATAACTGTCAAAATAAAAATGTCTTTCTTAAATATTAAACTTATAATAAGTGAACAGAAAATAGTCACATAAATACATAAAACTACCTTTAGTGTCTGCTACAGCACGCTGCTTTGTTGTACTTACCATGTCTCGAAGACATCTGTGGCGAGAACATCAACCCTGCGAATGTTTGACGTGTCAGACAGGAGTACCTGCTTGATAGCAGATGTCACACTCGTCTTAACTTTATCGTCCGTTAAAACTTCATCCACGACAGCCAACATGCAGTCCTTCACAGTTTCTGAGTCTGTGAACGGCCTCTTTTTCGTGGCCCTTTCCTGAGCTGTGCAAGTCCGCTTCATTGTAGTACAGCTCCGGTTGTAAGATGCAGTCAAACTCTGAATTATAGCCGCTCTCTTATGACATCCCTCGGGAAAGTTTGTCCGAAACGCGGCATGTTTTTCCAACGTGGTGTCTTCGGACATTATAATCCTTCAGCGCTGCAAAGCACTCGTTGCAGAGTAAACGCATTGGTTTGGCGTTCGGACTTGGTGGTAAATAAATAAATACTTGTCAGTCCACGCAGGATTAAACCGACGGTTTTCCTCGCCGATTTGTCGTTTCAGGACAGAAAAAGACATGCTGCTATTTTCGCCTGTATAGAACTGCTAATGTTAACTTTTCAAACGCGTCTCCTCAACGCAATGCATTGTGGGTTAGTTGCTGGGTTACGGTAAGTGTTGCATTCAATGTTTGCAATAATGTTGGAATTTTTGTAAGAACTTGTCAGTGTTACTGAAGATGTTTTTCTGTTTTTCTCGGACCCAAGTCCCAATCACTCGGCAGTTACTTTAGGGCCACTCGAGGGTTGCTTTCGGGCCGCATGTGGCCCGCGGGCCGCTAATTGAATAGGGCAGGGTTACATCATTTATTTATTCTCTATTAAAAGTGACATTTTAGAGATTTCACAACATTTTAAATCAACACATACTGTACACAGAGCATTGTAAAATAACATACGGTTAAACATTGAACAAAAACTAATTATTATTTATAAAAATACAGATTTTCCATTTGGACATTTCATATAGTTCTGGCCTGTTTATTTTTCTTTTCTTTCACAGTCAACATGTAAATTAATATTTTTTTCTGTTTATCTATATTTAACTAAATGAGTAAAACCTATAAAATAATGTTTAAAAAATGATCAATGATTTTTGAATCTTTAATGTATATACTGTATATTTTCTTCCATAAAACACAAAAATCTGCTGTTAACTGTATTTTTATAGTTAAATAATGCAAAAAACCTAATTGTTATTTGTAAAAATACCAATGGTTTCATGTGGACATTAAGTACAATTGTGGGCTGTTGTGTTTTTTTTTTGTTGTTTTTTTTAACAGACAAAATGTAAATAAATATTTTTGGTTATTTTACAAGTTATTTTCTGTAATTTAACAAGCCAGCCACAATCTGCAAAATAACAGTTAGAAATTATTTAACATTTAATCCTTAATATATATACATTTTCTTTCAAATAATGGCAAATATCTGTAAAGTAATATTTTTCAGTGATTAAAATCTATAAAGTTCTGTTTCATTTCTCAGGGTCTCTTCAGCTTCATCTTTGAAGTTCTGCAACTACGTCTTTGATCTTTCGAGGAGGTTTGAGAGAATCCAGAGTCTGATCTCTTAAGTGTCTACACTGTAAAAAATGCCCCTCTCAAAACAAGAAAAATAAACTTATTTCAAGGAACTTTTACCTTGAAATAAGTGAAAAAATCTGCCAATAAAACAAGTGAAAAATGGCTTGGTAAGATTTCTAGAAATAAGATATGATATTTAGAATATTGAGATCTTAAAATTAGCTGGGAAAACTTATTTTAATCTATATTTTACCAGGATTGTCAAGCTTAGGTGTATAAAAATAAGCCAGACATGCCAAAAAAAGCAGTTTTTTCACTCAAAAATAGATTTTTGCTTTCATGTAACCTCCTAATTTGAGATGTATTAAACTTATTTTGAGTTTTCTTGTAAAATTCAACTCAAAACAAGATAATTTCAAGATTGTTTGACTTAACAAGATATTTAAGATGCATTGTCTTAAAACAAGTCCCTCCATCTGCTGAAATGTCTCTTGTTAAGTGAATTTATCTTAAATCGAGTGGGATGAGACATTTGGACTAAAAATAAGACAAATAGACTTGGTAGGATTTAGAGATTTGCAGTGTGTGATCCGACGGCCATAAAGTCGATGATACAACTTCTTCACTGATACTGAGGTGCAGCAGGTCGTCCCCATCCATGCCAGGGTTCACGCTGTGGGGCTGCAGACAGCTTCTACTACAGACTGCATACTACACCAGCCAGTCTCTGCAGGTTAATGTTTCACAGCCTGGTTTGAGTTTAACCTCCCCCATCCTTTAATCACTCACTGACAGCCTCCCCCCCCAAAAAAACCTCCCGCTGCTCACCGATTGGATGAGAAAAATCACCCGGATCCAGGCCATGACATCACACAGTCGGACACACCCACAGCACACACACACACACACACACACACACACACACACACACATGCTTACATCTATATATGCATGTATAGATAGCTGTATATTACTATATGGAGTCAACTTGCAAATACAGTCTCACTAAAAGTACACAACTCAACATCCACGTGTCCTTGAGGCTGTCAAAGTGCAACAGAGTTCAGTTCTAGTAACTTTTTTTAATAGGCTTTTATCATCTTAAGGGGAATAACGTCAAACAACATGAAAGTAAAATGTCAAATTAGCAGTTGTACATTAAACATCTGCAACTTTTATACTTTTTGAACAAAAACATCAATTTTACATGATGAAGTTGTGGTTTTTATGTCAGTTATTCATGCACAGACTATCATAACACAGTTCCTATATGGAGGCAGTCTCGCTAAAAGTACACAACTCAACACCCACATGTGTCCTTCAGACTGTCAAAATACAACAGAGTTCAAAGTTTGATTCAATTTTAGTGACTTTTTAGTAGATTTTCACCATTTTAAATGCAATTATGTCAAATAACATTAAAATCAAATGTCAAATTAGCAGTTTGAGGTCATGCATCAGCAGCTTTTACAGTTTTCAATGTGGAATTTTACACTTAATATGATGAATGTGTGCTTTTAATGTCAATTTTGTGTTGTACAGATTATCAAAGTGCAACAGTTTGCAATGTCTGATTAGTTTTTAATGCGTTGTCACCATTTTAAGTTGAATTTTGTCAAATAGCATGACAGAAAAATGTCAAATTAGCAGTTTTACTTTGAAGACCTGCAACTTCTGCAGTTTCTGAATGGAATGTTAAACGTTAAATGACAAATCTGTGCTCATCTGTGCTAAATACAGTCTGACTAAAAGTACACAAATGAGCACCCATGTGTGTCCTTCAGGTTGTCAAACTGCAGCAGTGACGTTTGATTCACTCCGAGTGAGTTTTGCTTTTTTCACAGAATTATCTTAAACCACAGGGAGTTAAAATGTAAAATCAACAGCTGAACATTAAACATCTGCAACTTTTACAGCTTCTGAATGGAATTTTACACTTTACATGATCAGTCTATTGCTTTTATGTCAGTTTTACCTTACAGATAACTGTAAAGCAATTCCTATATGTAGTCAATTTGCAAATACAGCCTCACTAAAAGTACGCAACTGAACACCCACGTGTGTCCTTCAGGTTGTTTAAGTGCAACAGAGTTCAATGTTTGAGCCATTTCTAGTAAGTTTTGCCGTTTTACATGGAATTATCTGAACACACATGGAAGTAAAATGTTAAATCAACACCTGTACATTAAACATCTGCAACTTCTGCAGCTTCTGAATGGAATTTTACACTTTACATGATGGATTTGGGCTGTTTACGTCCATTTTATCCACCTCAAGGTATATCTGACACATAAGGCTCGTTGTTAATTGTTAAGGGAAGTTTGATCTGCAGATTTACAGTCAAGATTTCTTTCTTTCTGCTGGTGCACAGATCTGAGCTGCCATGTCGAGAATTAAGTGATATTGTCTCAAACCGCACAGGAATAACTTGTCAAATCAGCAGCTGTACATTAAACATCTGCAGCTTTTACAGCCTCTGAATTCTGAACTACGGATAGGTTTCTCTTGAACATTGACATTTAGACCAAGATTTGACTAAAACACAACCTGAATGTTTTTCTTGTGAAATAGAATTCAGTCTCAGAATTTTGCATCAGGTTCCTAGTCGCCTCATTTAGCACATTTTAAAGAGCTACGACACCAGATTCTTGATGCAGAGGAAACATTTAGATGTGAAAACTGTCCCTCCTGAGCGCTTCCTACATGCTTGGATCTCAGCTCTTCTTACTCAGATGCCAAACTGTGTGTTAGCAAAGAAAAATGGAAATAAATGACGTCCAGACAGCACTGCTGTAACCGATCCCGTCAGCTCTGGGAACATGTATGGATTCATGTTCTCCTTCCCAGTCCAGGGATGTTCTCATGAGGTTCGACTGAGAAGTTTACATGGGGCTGGGGGGTTCTGGTTGCGCTTTGAGGCTAATTCAAACCAACACTACACATGACATCCAATCTGACCCCAACAAATGTCTGGTGCTTAGTGCCAGACAAAGGCTCATGGGATAATTGGTGCGACTGCAGGTCTCCATTGGTTCTCGGAGGGTTCATAAGCTATGGGAATTATCAAATCACATCGTTCTGCTGACATAGCAAGTGTTAACCCCTTCACAGACCTGACCCACTTCACAAAGGGCCACAGCTTTCCCTTTCTTTACACCAGCCGCCGCACAATATCCAGTCTGTGTCATCGTCCATAATGAGCACATTGTGTCCGAGGCGTTGACATAGATGTGAGCTGAGCAGATGGGCAGGCTGCCATCCATCTCCGTCTGAGCATCTGACAGCTCAGAGTCAGACATTCAGTAAGACTGTGTGCTTTTACATCAGGATAATCCAGATTAAACATGTTGCAGTGACCCTTCTTTGCATTCATCACAATTAAAGAAAGCAGCTCTTAGAAAAGAATGTTATCCTAATGCAGTGTTTGGTCACGTGTAGCTGTATTTGGAGGTAATTTGACAGGTTTTACTACAGTAAACACACAGGTGCAGCTTCTACTTGCAATCTGACAGCTGATGCATCAAAGTTTCCCTGCATCTGTCCGTCCACTTGCAATGCAATGCCTCCCTCTACAGAAAGCTCTGGATAATTAAGCCTGAAGATGGCAGTTTGCCCTATAAGGTCGCAGCTTCTGTTGTGTCTTTTGCTTAAATCTTTAACATTCGTGTCTTTTTTAATGCTATTCAAAGAATTTATGCTTTGATAAATGATAAATATCACGTGCAAATAATAACTCTCACATTCTCCACATGAAAATACCTCAAATCTCCAAATATTTCACTCAACCTAGAACACTTAGACCTCGCACAAATCTTTTATTTTTTATTTTTGTTTTATTCCATCTCAGAGCACAAGGTCATAACATTAAAATATCCCCAAAACAAAAAATCTAGACGAGGTCTCTTCACCAGCAGATCTACTGTCTGCAGCGATAGGAACACCATCTGCTGATGAACACGACGATAAACTGCATTTGATACGACTGAAAACAAAACACTGATACTGAAGCACATCCAATAACCTTGACACGTCTGGGAATGCAGCAGAGTCACGTTGAAATGTCTGATTTTATGTTACAGTTTGAAAAGAAGAAGAAGAAATGATCAAATATTCACTCTGGAGGACATTCTTCACTGCTCCCACTAGATATAGACACTTTACACGATGAATTTGTGCTTTTTGTGTCAATTTTCTACAGTTATTTCCCAGAAAAGAACACTCAACATACTGTCATGCAATACAACGTTCATCTGGAGCTCTATCAAACACATGAGGCTCAACATTTACTGTCAGTGCTTGTTCGGCTTTGTGCTAGAGAGGATTTCTTCACTGTACACGAGTTACGCTCTGCAAGACATTTTCTTTACGTTTGTGATAAAATACTAGAATCCCAGTCCCTGCTGAAGTCACCATGTGAAGGCATCTTTGACTCTGACGTTTGATTTCTGAATGCAAAGAAGAAAGAAACGCTTCACTCTCACTTCTCTTTAATTGTTGAGCAATTATTATGGAGCAATTTGAAAGAAAAAAGAAAGAAAAATCTGTTTGTGGCACATTTTCAGATGCTAATCAACACAGCAGCTGATTGCTAGATGTAAACAGATAAATGTGGTCAGAGGAAATAGTGAAATAAGCAAGATAGATGATACCTAAAGGCTGCTTTAGAAGTGACGCAGTGTAAATTTATAGATGTGAATTTGCTTGGTTTGCATAGTTTATAGACTCTGCAAAAAGTGAAAACTTAAATAACAAACTGAACCTCCTTCTCTTTGACGTACACTATCGTTCAAAAGTTTGGGGTCACTTAGAAACATTTTTATTTTTGAAAGAAAAGCAATTTTTCAATGAAGATCACATTAAATGAGTGATAAATCCAGTGTAGACATTGTTAATGTGGTAAATGACTATTGTAGCTGGAAACAGCTGATTTTTAATGGAATATCTCCATAGGGGTACAGAGGAACATTTCCAGCAACCATCACTCCTGTGTTCTAATGCTACATTGTGTTAGCTAATGGTGTTGAAAGGCTCATTGATGATTAGAAAACCCTGCAGTTATGTTAGCACATGGAGAAAAGTGGGAGTTTTACTGGAAAACATGGAATTATCTGGACGATCCAAACTTTAGAATGGTAGTGTATATCCACAATAACTAAAGGTTCTGCTTTTTGGGTCAAATCTTCAATAACAACATCTTATTTATTTATGTGTGTTTGTGTGTTTGTTTGTTTGTTTGTTTAACCTTTATGTAACCAGGTAGGTCAACTGAGAACCAGTTCTCTTTTCCAGTGATGACCCGGGCAAGAGGCAGCATAAAAGGACACAAAACAGTGAAGACATATGAAGAAAGAAACAAACAGAAACGGATAATACAGTTATAAACGGTGACATAATAAGAGGTAGATGGCTTGTATTACTGGCTGTACTGGAGTCTGAAATGAAGAGAGAGGAATCAGTGAGCTCAGCTTTAAGAACTGAAAAGAAGAGCGGCCAAAGGAGGGCTTTGGTTGTGAGAAGATGAATGAAGCTACTAGAGCACGGACTGCCATTTGTGTTGTGAATATTAAGAAGTGACTGCAGATACGACGGGGTTTTCCCACTGAGAGCTTTGTAAAGGAACAGAAACCGGTGAGTTTGCCTGCGAGAGTGGAGTGAAGGCCAGTTCAGCAGAGAATACAGGCAGCAGAGGGTTAAACGGAGCTCCAGTCACTAAGCAGATGGCAGTGCGGTAAATAAAAAGCTTGTGAAGGAGAGTTTTTGAGGCAGACTTGTAGGCTAGATCAGCATGATCCAAAATCAGTGACATGAAGGTCTTGTTAAAGATGTTTCTTGAGAACATTCACATAAAAATCAACCAAAATCCAGCGAAATTCGCTGGATTTTGGTTGATTTTTATGTGAATGTTCTTAAAGAAAATATTAGAAGCTTTACTGATATATATGGAATCGTTTTAGATCTTTTTAGGATTTTCTGGAAGATTTTTACTCATTTTTTTGAAAATATTTACAAGAATTTTCTTGCCAAATTTGGGAGCATTTTTTTTTTCCAAATAAAACTTTTAAGGGAAACCTTTAAGGAATTATTGGAAGTTTCTTCCTGAAAGTTTTGCAAATTTTCTGAAATTTGAGGAATTTTTTTGCTGATTTTTTGGATTTTTTTCAGACAAGGACACAATATCTTTTGGTGCCCGTAAATGAAGACAGCAGGAGGGTTAATACATCTCAAATTAGGAGGTTACATGAAAGCAAAAATCTATTTTTGAGTCAAAAACTACTATTTTTTTTTAGCATGTCTGGCTTATTTTCAGACACCTAAGCTTGGCAATCCTGGTAAAATAGAGCTTAAAATAAGTTTTCCCAGATAATTTTAAGACCTCAATATTCTAAATATCATATCTTATTTCAAGAAATCTGACCAAGACATTTTTCACTTGTTCTATTGGCAGATTTTTTCACTTATTTCAAGGTAAAAGTTCCTTGAAATAAGTCTATTTTTCTTGTTTTGAGAGGGGCATGTTTTTCCAGTGTGCTGCCTTTTTGTTTTTGACCAGTATGCATGAATTCCACTTCCAACAAAGAAATGAGAGCAGTGAAGCTTGTTCCTGCTTCCTAACTGTGCTACTCTGAACTCCCAGAAGAGGGAGCCCCTCACACACTTTTATAAGCTCCACTTGGTGAGCAGGAGAGGAGGGGACACCCCTACAAATGGAAACCAGCAGTGTTTCCTCCCAGGGACAGAGGGAGAATGGGTGCGACTCTGCTAAAGTAGAAACTCCAACGCAGCAATGAGGCAACACGCACAAATGTCAGAAAACTAAATGATTTTGAAACATTTTTGGGATTCCTGAGGTTAAGGAGTGGGAAAAAAACAACACACCTCATGAAATAATGTGTGTCTGTCCTGGTTTGTTTATACAGGCGATGACAAATGACCCCCCTCCATTAGTGTTTAAATGGAGCCATATGTTGAACAGTATGTGGGCGAGGCAAAAGGACAGACCTGTTCTCAGTCCACCACAGTGGGCAGACCCACGAGTATTTCTGTGTGAAACAGAGATAAGTAAAAGTTCAAACATGCCACAGAGATAATAAGTGAAAAGAACGATAAACAGTGATTTTACAGACAGATACAGGGGCAGAAAGACACTTTAAGTTTCCAGAAGAAGCCACTCTTCTGCCCTGCTGTGGGTGGGAAGCTCAGACCCACAGTGGGAAACCAGGAGGGCCAGTCTGGGTGGAGAGAAGCCCAGGTTACCGCCAGAGGAAGGCTGGCTGAGGTGTTCATGCTCGGGGTGGTTCCTCCAGCATGAAGACTTTATGTAAGCAGCCAGTGGAAGCTGCACCGGAGGGGGGTGAGAAGATGGGGGAGATGGAGGCAGGCTTTTTTGGATGACTTTCTGAGTGTGAAGCTCATCCAAGAAGGAGTTACAGTAAAGACTGCAGCCTGGGATAAGAGGCTTGACTCAGAAAGTAAATGTATAACAGCTGTTAGATTTGCTCCATGTAAAGTGAGATTTGGCAGCGGCGTTAGGCAGCCATGGTTTTCTCACAGTCTTCATGGTGCTCTCCACAGTTCCCCGTCAGCCTTTTCTTGTTTCATTTGTAATCCAGGAAGGGTGTAGATGGCTCATACTTTGACCTCCTACGCCTATGTTGGCAGTGGCAGCACTTCATGCCTCGCTGAACTGGGCTGTGTGGACAGCTATCAGCGGCCTATCAGCAGAACGGCTGTGGGATCACGTCATGCATTCTTCCTGCCTGGGCTCTTAAGTGTGGCACCTAGATAACCTCAGTAATACAGCTTTGTTTAAAAGGTAACACCTTCGTCCTTGGATGCTTCACCTTTTAGAAAGACATTAAATCTATTCTAACAGTCTGCACAGACACAATAAAACAGGGAAGTACATTCTTAAAAGCATATCATTCACACATTTCCAGTGCCAGTATAAAAGTTTTCCCCTTTTACTGCTTTTCAACTGTGAATTAGGATAGATTAATAAGGCTTTTTGGACAAAAAAATGCAAAAAAAAGAGACTCTTTCATGTCAAAGTGAATGCAGATTTCTACAAAATAATGCCAACTAAATATAAAATGTAAGATCAATTATTGCAAATACATCCACCCCTTTGAAGTGACTCAACTACTTCAACAATTAGAAGCCACACAGCTAATAAAACGGAGGCATGTGATCCAAGCCAGTCATTACTCACATTCAATCATACTTACTAAGGTAACAAATAGGAGTAAGTGCAATAAAAGGTTATATATTGTACAGATAACAGTACAACAAAAGCATTTATTGTGCAGAAACGTTAAGATCTGCTCATACATACAATACTGAATATACAAAATGGAATGCAATGCAAAAATACAGTATAAAAATAAAAAGCATGTGCAATGTTTATGGTGCAAAGTGCAATTTAAATGGGTGAATTATATAAAGACACAACACCACACAGTTGTCATGCATGGGGAAATTAACTATAGAGAGCAAAATGGTTTCTCGTAGCAGGCTGTAGACAGATGTATCTGTGCTGTAAAGTTTGACATTTTAACATTAGGGTCTATGGGGATGCATTCGCTTTTGGTGCAGCCTCTAGTGGCCATTCCTGGAACTGCATCAGCTTCATTTTTTAGATGCTTAACTTAAAACTTAACTTAAAACTGACCCGTTTTAAAGTTTGAAAATGTGGAAAAAAATAATATATTTTCACAGTGAAACTTCTGATGTCCACATTTTCAACATTTTTGGGAAATCTTTGAACATTTTTTGGTGGAAAAAAGAAATGTTAAAAATGTTTTTTAAGAACATTCGCAGAAAAATCAACCAAAATCCAGCGAATTTCACTGGATTTTGGTTGATTTTTTTGTGAATGTTCTTAAAGTAAATATTAGAAGTTTTAGTGATATATATGGAATCACTAGATATTTTCAGGATTTTTTTGGAAGATTTTTACTCATTTCTTGAAAATATTTACAAGAATTTTCTTGCCAAATTTGGGGGATTTTTTTATTTTATTTTTTTAAATAAAACTTTTAAGGGAAATTTTTAAGGAATTATTAGAAGTTTCTTCCTGAAGGTTTTGCAAATTTTCAGAAATTTGGGGAATTTTTTTGCTGAATTTTTGGATTTTTTTCAGACAAGGAAACCATATTTTTTGGTGCCTGTAAATGAGGACAACGGGCGGGTTAATATGATGCTCCCATCATCTCTACTGAGCTTTATAGCCCATTCTAGCTAAATGTTTTGGTTTTACAGCTTCCATCTTTACGTTACTTATCAAGATTATTTCTAGCAGCAAGTTATTTTTAGCTATTCAGCACCGGATGGCTGAGAGTTGGCTGATAGTTGGATATCATAGTGGTGCATTTAGATGCTAAAAAGGCAGATATTTCCCTCAGGAGTTAATGAAAACTACAAAAGCTAAAAAGACATTCAGTACTGGACTTGAGTCAGCTGCAGCTGTTGGTGAGTTCAAGTCAGTCTAATGTAAGTGTTTATGAAAAGGAGGCATTTGTACATCCTGCATTCATTTCAGCAATAAATCATCATGACTCATGCATTAGTTATGTGTTGCCTCAGCATGTGCTTTCTTTAACCTCTCATTAAAAAATGCACGTAATTCCAAGATGCTTCATTTTCTAGTTCATTAGAGCAGTTTCAAGGTGAGGTCCTGTCTTCTCAGTCCACTGCTGATCTCCCTCCTCCTGCCTCCCCTCTTCCCACTAATGAGAGCGATAAAAACTCTGAATAACTGGTGCGAGACGGGCATTCAACCCCAGATCTTTATTTACACACCCTCCCTCTGTGGGCAATGCTAAAGAGGCAAATGTTGGTCCAGATAACATGGAGGCAGCAACAGAGCAGGGAAACACACACACACACACACACACACACACACACACAGTGTTTGTCGATGGCAACAGCAACATAACATGTTGTCATGGCCTCATCGGGGCAGAGCAGGAGTCTATTGTCTAATGTCTAATGTCTATCTGGGGAGACACACAGTCATGTTCCCATCACTTCAGAGGACACTACATTGACTCACATTCATTTCTCCAACTCTAACCAGAACCACTGCTGTCCTAACCTGAAACCAAGATTCATGCTTAAACTTGCTGATTGATGTTACTCACAACATGAGCAATACAACTACATACACACATGCATGTACACATGCACTTCAATTATACAAAATTAAATAGACATTCACAGAGGTTATTATTCTCTGACAGTAGCATGGGAAACAACACAAATGTCTTTCTCCCGGATTAACCCTCTGACCCTCAAGTAGTTTCTGGACATTGCTTTGCTCCCGCCACATTTTTATTCGCTCTGGGTTAATTTTTAACTGCAAAATGTACAGATATGGAAACAGCACAGAAGCTAGAGGTAATACGAAGCGTCTTCTGTGTAGCATGACAAAGTAAAAATGACATCAGTGATAAAAAAGAAAAGGTAAAAGTTTGAGTTCTTATATTATTTACTGAAGAAAAATGGAAAAGAAATCATCAACATGTACACCATTTTTCCAACTATAAATTTTCCAATAATGATAGCTCTACATGTTATAGATATTTCACTAGCTAAATATGTAAAATGTCTACAAATTCTGCAGTTTTCCCCGCTGCTCTGCACATCAACATATTTCAGACTGAATGCATCTTCCAGCAGCTTGCTGACTTCTTGCCCCTCTGTACAAACCTGCATTTATTTTATCAATCAAGTTTTAATTTGCTCTCAATCTCTCTATTGTGTTTCCACATTTGCCTTTTTAACACAGTCTGAATTTTGCCACGTAGTCCCTAAATTTTCACCATGAGATTCTTCATCACAGCTGAGTCAGTCGTGACTTCACAGTTGCATCAAGGAACACTTTTTTTTGTTTGTTTTTAACAGAATCTTCTCAGTCTGAACAGGTTATGTTGGACTTTTTTAAAAATGGAAAAAGTAGAATGAAGTGATTTTGATGAAATGTCACATTGTTAAAGTCAGATTTGGTTCATTTTAAACTTAAAGTTAATCAGAATAAGTTCAAGAATCATCTGAAAGTTGCATTATCTGGTGCAAAAGCAAATTTTCAAGTGAGACATGTAGAATGAAGTGATTTTGATGAATATTTTAAGCTAAATTTGATTAATTTTCCAGATGGAACAACACATCAGACATGATTAGTTCAAGGACAGTGGGAAAGGCGGAAATGTTTAGATTTTTTTCAGTTTTTACAGTGTCTGTCTCTGATCAAATGTGTTATTTTTTAAATAGCAGACATGCCTGTAAGAAGCTGCTGCTTTTATGGTTCAGAGGGTTAACCACAGCCTGTGTATACAAATAAAACCGTTCTATGGTCTTTATCTACCAAAGCAACACCAGGAATCTTGAAATTTATGGATTCTGTTCAAATTTACTCTTTAAAAAAGCCAACAGAAATACCAGGATCTTGTGTCATTCTCTCGACGATCCAGTTTCCAATAATGTCATAGTTTGTGAATGCGTCTTTGTTTACCAGCCCTTTAAAATGCAAATAATTTTCCCATGGTGGAAATGCATGGGGTCGATTTCCCACACTCAGACGGCAGACAGTCGACATGTTTCTCATCACTGAGTGCAGCAGGTCACCGGCTGCCATAAAGATACCGTCAGAAGCAGAACTAACGTGTGCTTTCAGTCATAAACGCTCTGACAGTGAAATGCTATGAAAATGTGGAGACACAACTGCTGCACTCTTGATCCATGATTCAGTTGTAAGAAGAAGAGCTCAGAGAGGTCTCCACGTTCTGGCTCTGATTAAAACTACATGAATTCTGTTCTCTTTTCCAGCTGCCAGGCTTCCTCCCATCTCTTTGTCTGTAGCTTTAAATGTGACTATATCTTAGCTCTATTCCCTGGCGAGAAGAGTTTTGGGGAGTTTTTTACCTTAAAAGGCCATGTGGAGTGGAGCGCTGGTTTCCTGTGGGAGGGTTTTCCTCTCTGTGACTGTGGAGCTGGAGGCCGGACTCGTCCTCATCCTCCCTCAGCCACTCCCACTTCCACTCACACGCCTTCCTCCTTTCCACTCGCAGCACAGTGGTGAAATCCAGCCACAGCCAGATGTGTGTGTGTGTGTGTGTGTGTGTGTGTGTGTGTGTGTGTGTGTGTGTGTGTGTGTGTGTCTGAGCGTTCATGAGATCCTCGCTGACCTCTTTACTTAACGGGAGGTGAAAACACGGTCACACAGGAAAACAAGGTAATGAGGGAGACACAAAAGCAAAGAGCACAGAAGGAAGTGGGGAAGAAAAGGAAAAACGCTGTCAGGAATGAAAGAGTGGGAGGAGACAGGAAGCTAATGAGAGGCATTAAGAAGAGGGAAGAAGTGTGCAGCGGTGATAATGAAGGCAGATTCACTGAGCTGCACATCATCTGGAGCTGCTTCAGCATCCTCTGAATAAACAGTCCGTCCGTCCGTCCGTCTGTCCATCCATCAGACAGTGAGCAGTCAGAGGGATGTTGTCCTTATAAGGCCTGAGCTGAGGATCAGACTGAACGGATGAACTGCAGAGTGGTGTGTCATCGCCATGTCAGCATGAAGTCATCACAATCACACTGTACACTGTTTAACAAAAAAAAAAGAAAGAAAAGAGAAAAGCTATTTGACAGAATTTCTACTTTTTTAATGGACAGATTTTTTTCTGCATTTTTGAAATACATAATAATAATAATAATAATAATAATAATAATAATAATAATAATAATAATAATAATAATAATAATAATAATAATAATAATAATAATAATAATAAATAGAACAACTACCAATTCTTACCTTTTTTTTAAAAAATATTTTTTATACATAAATGGACTGTTACATTTGCAAATGTATTATAGTTTCACAAAGATTTTTTTCTAATTTTATAAATAAATCTGTTCAGTTCCAGTTAAATACTGTAAATCCATATTTTAGTAATTACAATTACAAAAAAAACAAAGTATTGCTTCAATCACTCTACATACATTTGTTTGTTAAATTAGAGACATCTTGTGTATTTCCATATGCTAATACATTTATTGCTTTATTTCTTGTGTTATTTTCTATATGTGTTGCAGGAAATCCTGGAAAGCCTGTCTGGTAGTGATGAAATCACCGCAGAGGCCATAAAAGAAAGCCCGTCATGGTGTCAATCATCTTCCAAAAACTGATTAGTGAATCTTGTGAGCAACAAATGACTACAGACTGGAAACTCTCTCCCGTCTGAGTGTCGTCTGTTTCTCTGCTCGTCCTGTTCTTTCCCTGCAGGTATGTGTGCCGTTCGTACATTAGTTTGGAATGTTCTCTTTTGTTTTACACACAGGAAGGTGTTGCACAATGAAAAATTCACTGATGAACAGTAATGGAGCGTTGCGTAAAACCGCTTTCAGTAATCATGATGGGATGAATGTCGTAAGGCTCGATGTGTCACAATAATGGCTGCTTGTTGGAGCAAAGTTTGACAAATCTTGGGACTGGTTTGGGTCTCAGTGTGTTTGTTAATCTGAGGCTGGACATGTGGCAAACAGCAAAAACGCACTCCCTGATCCCACCACCTTCACATGCCAACAATCAGATTCCTGTTTATGTTCAGCGATTTAATTCTCCCCACCTGAACCTGAGCTGCAGGTTACGTCTTTGTCAGCACACTGATGTTATTGTGCTTCGATTATAGACCCATTGAGCTCTTTGTGAAGCTGCTGGAAACAACTGGGATGAATCAAGAAACCTGATCTACTCGTCTTTTTGACAGATTCTAATCATGATGACGTCTGGTTTGCTTGTGATTCACACATTTTCTGACTTCATCATGATGAAGAAGATGAAGTTGTGTACCAGCGTAATGTGTGTGTTCTGGCGTCAGCTGTGTCTGTTAGCACCATTAGCGGTGATGTGTTTTTCAGAGAGCAGCTGGGACACACAAACTCAGCTCTGATTGGTTTTGGCTGCCATCAGAACATCTGTAAGGAGAAGGTGTGTGTCTGCTGAGGTCGTGACGTCACCGAAGGCGACGCAGAAGCTCGTCGTCATACAGGAAACATGTCAAGACACAATGCTGCAGGGTTGTGATGAGATGTGCTCACTGTCTGTTTGTGTGTGTGAATAGAATGTGAGAGTGTGTGTCAGCAGAGTCCAGGTGGTGTCCTGTCCAGGTGAGTCATCAGGTATGTTTCCGCCCCGACGACACCAGAGTTCACACTCATACAAAAGCAACTCTTGTCCTGCTAAAAAAGCTCCAATCCTGAAAATATCTAAAACTTATATCTAAACTTCTAATATTTTCTTTAAGAACATTCACCAATAAATCAACCAAAATCCAGTGAAATTTGCTGGATTTTGGTTGATATTTTTTGAATGCTCTTAAGAAACATTTTGAACATTTCTTTTTTTCCACCAAAAAATGTTCAAAGATTCTCCAAAAATGTTGAAAATGTGGCTATCAGAAGTTTCACTGTGAACATTTTTTTCCTACACATTTTCAAACTTTAAAAGAGAGAGCTAGTTTCTCCAACATGCTCAGTTCATCTTCAAAAAACAACAACAAGAAAAAAAAGGATTGACTTTTATTGCAACTTGCATTTGCAAAATACCTCCATGTTTAGTCTGGGCTCCTCCGCAGCATTTCTGCGGCCGAGCAGCAGTGAGGGAATGCATACTTGGAACATCGGGAGAAAATATTGAAGACACTAAATTACACTGTTGAATTACTCAGTGAGCGACTGGGCGGAACATGGCAGAGACTTACTGCTGCTGCTGTGCTCCACTTTCTGGATGGAATCAGCATCTTTCACTGGATTTCTGTTGGAAAAGGCCACAAAAGTTGTAATTTCTTAGGGTTTTAATGCTGTTACTGCACTTTACTACTGCTGCAGAATACACATTCACAGGTCCCATATGCTGAAAGTCTGTTCCTATTGTTTTTGTCAAGTTTATGTGTCTTAAAATAAGCCAGACACGCTAAACAACAGTAGTTTTTCACTCAAAAATAGATTTTTGCTTTCGTGTAACCTCCTAATTTGAGATGTATTAACCCTCCTGCTGTCCTCATTTACAGGCACCAAAAAATATTGTTTCCTTGTCTGAAAAGAATCCAAAAAATCTGCAAAAAAATTCCCCAAACTTCTGAAAATTTGCAAAGCCTTCAGGAAGAAAATTCTAATAATTCCTTAAAAGTTTCCATTCAAAGTTTTATTTAAAAAAAAAAAATAAATCCCCCAAATTTGGCAAGAAAATTCTTGTAAATATTTTCAAAAAATGAGTAAAAATCTTCAAAAAAAAAATCCTAAAAATATCTAAAGTGATTCCATATATATCAGCAAAACTTCTAATATTTTCTTTAAGAACATTCACATTAAAATCTGCCAAAATCCATTGAAACTCACTGTATATTGGTTGATTTTTTTGTGAATGTTCTTAAGAAACATTTTTAACATTTCTTTTTTTCGACCAAAAAATGTTCAAAGAGTTCCCAAAAATGTTGAAAATGTGGACATCAGAAGTTTCAATGTGAAAATATATAGTTTTTTTCCACCTTTTTAAACTTTAAAACGGGTCAATTTGACCCGCAGGACGACACGAGGGTTAAGCTTATTTTGAGTTTACAACTTGTTTTACAACTCAAAACAAGATAATTTCAAGATTGTTTGACTTAACAAGATATTTAAGATGCATTGTCTTAAAACTAGTCCGTCCATCTGCTGAAATGTCTCTTGTTCAGTGAATTTATCTTAAATCGAGTGGGATGAGACATTTTGACTAAAAATAAGACAAATAGACTTGGTAGGATTTAGAGTTTTTGCAGGGTAAGCAGATGTCTCTCAGTCCACAAAGTTTGTTTCCATTCTCTATCTTTCCATATATTTCTTCCTCTCTGTAGGTGACTGCAGACACCGCTCTCCATTGTTCACATATTTTCAGTCTGGTTGCATCCTTCACTCATCAAACCCAAATATCAGGTGCTCAGAGTTCAGAATTCAGAAGGTGTTTCAGATCTTCAGTGTGAAGGTTGGACTGTCTTACACAGTCCCTGAAAAACAACATTACTCGCTTCACATAAGCCCTAATTATCTCTGTTTGCGTGAGATTTCTGTTTCAGCTTGTTTTAGGTTTTTCTTTTATGGCTCCTATAAAAAAGTACACATTTGCATTTTAACTAAAGAAATAAAACAGGCCACACTGCAAACAGTTTCACATCAAAATCTGTATTTTTACTATTTTAGAAACATGAAGTATATTGTAATAATAATACATATATTTTATAATTTTTCATACATGCTGACAGCAAAATCACTATTTCACAGTATCTCAATCAGGAAAAAATATTGCTATTTCACAGATATTCGCCTTTATATAAAAGAAAAATGATGTTAAATATTTTTTAAACTGTTATTTTACATTTCCCCATTCAGTTACAGATCATTTAGAGTAAAATTACAGAAACACTGTGTTTATTTACATGCTGACTGTAAAAAAACAATATTGCAAAATTATAAATAATGTCCACATTGAAACTCTATGTTTCCAAATAGTTATTCTTTCTTTTGTGTGACTATTTGCTGCTATAATTAAATCAGCTAAAAATATAATTATCTTGCAGATTTTTACAGTTTTTGAAAGTCTTTGGCGCTCCTCCTGTCACATTTTCACTGGTATTTTTTTTACAGCTTTCTTTTACAGTGTATTTTAAGTGTTCTTGCTCCAGCCTTAATGTCTACATATTGCAGCAGAGCGATCGCTACATAGAAACTCTTTCTTTCTCTGCCCTTTGTTATCGCTCCCTCCCACTACTTTGCACCTCTATCTCTGCTGCCGTCGCCTCTCCTGAAGGCCTCCAGTGTGAGATGCTGTTTGCCAGCGGGACTCTGACAGGAGGTTAAATGTGGAAACGAGACCTGAGCGTCTGATCTCTGCGACCCAAATAAGGAGATGAAGCTGGGCTGAAGAGCTCGGCCGGGTGGTTTGTTTGGGTGGAGGATGGAGTGGATGGAGAGAGAGGGGGAGATGGAGGCAGGGAGGGAGGGTGAGAACATGGGAGGAGGTGATCAGAGGCTGGAGGCAGGTTCTGCTGCTGTTTAAATAACTACCCATATAGGGCTCAGCTCTCCATCTCCGTCCACAGCTCTTTCTGCCTCCTTCTTTCTGTCCCTCTCCTTCTTTTCTTTCCTCTTTCCCTGCAGCTTTACTGGACTCCAGCTGAACCTCCTGCAGCTCAACACAGCAGGCTTTTAAACAACATCTCAGAGCAGGGAAATCCAACCGAACAGGCACCATGGAGGCCATCAAAAAGAAGATGCAGATGCTGAAACTGGACAAGGAGAACGCTATCGACCGGGCGGAGCAGGCGGAGACGGACAAGAAGGCGGCCGAGGACAAATGCAAGCAGGTGGGGAGGAAAGAGCGAGAAAAGGGGCTCTAAAGTGGCTTGAAAACCCCAAATTTCACAACTTAAAAACTGTAGATTAAAAGGACAGTCAAACAAACCTTCCACTTGAGAGATTAACTCATAAGATAAACACATAAAATGAAGAAGTTGGGTACTCTTTATGAACTATATGAAACTTCTGGATATGACACAGAACCAAGCAGAAAAAGAAGACTTTGCTTGGTATTTTATTTTGAAATGACTTCCAAATTACACATTACAATTGAATATTCTGTCCTGTTCTTTCTCTTCTTTATTTATCTGTGTACAAAGTTAAATCTAATTTAAAATAAATGAGTTGCTCATGTTAAAAAAAAAAGAGAAAAGACCAGTGTGAGAGGAGCCCATGTGCTTTTCTTTAAAGGCTTTTCTCTTTATCCACTTCTTAAGCTAATCACAACACTGATACCATACCAGACATACCTTCCAGGAAACAGTCAGTAAATACTTTTCACATTTAGTTACACCACATTCCTCACAGCTAATTTACTGGCATCACAACGAGGAAATATCTGAATGTTTGTGGGGTTTTTTCTTGCTTTGAGTACATTTAGTAAATGTTGATGACTGTAACAAACACAAAGTTAAAGTAGTGCTTCTTTAATCTGTTTTCTGGTAAATAGCCATGAAATTACTTCAAGTTTCCACCATCCAAGCTTCTGGTCATGATTTTTGCTGCACAAAACTGGAGTTTGGCCTTTGATCGGACGAAACATTTTGAGAAAAACTCAACTTACAGCACATAATCCTGAAAGAGAGCAGCAGGAGTCGGATTTGGAAACAGTAGGTTTGTTTTACAGCTGTTTACGTTGAGGGTTCATCACCCCTGGATGGAAGTAGAGGCCAGCTCAGGTGATGAGCCCAGCCAGCATTAGGGTTTGGTCTTTGGGGAGGAAAACGTCCCTCCTCCTCCTTCACACCTGGACTAGTCTGAATAAAGTTAATGGAGTTTGAGTCTGACTGGACGTCCGTCATGAAGGCTGACGGCTGAATCCAACATTGACGGGAGATTAAACATTATAGATCCAGACGTCTGTGTGTTCTCACTGATAACTGCCGTATTTTCAGACGTCAGAGTGGAATCCAGCAGGATTATCAGACGTCCTTTATGGGCTCTAAAGGGAACACTGATTAGCAGGAACACTTCAGTCTGTCAGTGTGAGAGGATTATCTTCTGCATACCAGAGTTCCTGTCAGAAGAGAGACTGATAGTAAACCATTAAAAACCAGACATCATAAACAGAATTAGAATGCCAAATCAGCCGCCGCTGCTTTTATCAGCAGGTGGAAGTTTAAGCAGCTCATTACTGTCACACTGGAGCATTGTTTAGGTACAATACAGACACACTGAAATACAAAATGCTGAAGACTGCGCAGTTTTTTAGAGGAAAGTTTTTATGGGTAAAATGAATCTTTGTTTCTGTGGATTAATTTTATCTTTATTAGAGTGAAGGTAATTTATCTGAAAGAAATTTTCAATGAACAGGACTGTCTCAGTGTTCCAACAAATGCCAAGAAAATAAGTCAACATGATCAAACAATAGAATAGAATTGAAACAAACCCAATCAAATTGAATTGAACCAGACCAAACTGCACTAGAAAAGCACTCGGAGAGCACAGTACTCCACCAAGGCTGCTCATTCCCTCATCTGGCATTGTTAGAATTTTTGGATTTTTAGAAATGCAGCATTTGTTTATTAGTTATTGATGATCACAAAACATGGAAAGATAGAATTTGGCTGTTTAATATAAATATACCCACAAACAAAATGACCTGCTCTGAGCACAGGTGTGTGTTCTGCATGTGTACGTTATGTACGGATACCAAATCATGTGACCTAAACACGTAGCAGGCAGCAGGAATTGTTGAGATTCAGAAACACCCCCACAATTTAACCAGTTGTTCCTTGGATCATTTCTGATGGATAAGTCCTGATAAGTCCTCAGAGGTGGATTTGTAGTAGCATCACAATCAGCGGATGTAGTGTTCACTTGTTGTCATGGTTACAGTGACGCCGTGCCGCTATCTGGCAATGATACAGAAATCTTTAACCAATCCATGGATCCAGACTATTAGCAGCATCACTGACAAAATCTAATCACTTGGTCTTTGTGTCATTTCTGACCTTCACTGAAAATTTCATCCAAATCCGTTTATGAGTGATGTTGCACACAGACAGACAGACAGACAGACAGACAGACAGACAGACAGACAGACAGACAGACAGACAGACAGACAGACAGACGTACGCCGATCGTCCTTGGCGGAGTAATAAGACCAAATAGAACAGAAGAGAACAAATGGAATGGAAAGAGAACACAATGGAAAACCATCGAATGCAACGAAAACGAATAGAAAGGAAACAAATAGCGAAACAAACCGAAGCAAACCAAATGAAAGTGAATCAAGCCAAAATGAACCAGATTAAACTGAATAGAATAGAATAGAATAGAATAGAATAGAATAGAATAGAATAGAATAGAATAGAATAGAATAGAATAGAATAGAATAGAATAGAAGCAAACTGAGTTGAATCAAATTGAGTAGATTCGAACAAACAGGTTCAAACTAAATGGAACAGAGCAGACAGAACAGAATGTAACACAATAGAATTGAATAAAATAGAATCAACATCTACTCAGTGTGGTCAGCAGTGGCTTCAGCGGTTAGAATGGCAGCAGTTCACACTGACTTTTAAGCCAAACTGGGGTAAATTGGTGAAAAGAGTTTGGTGAAAAAGTAGAACCAGACAGAACTAACAGTCTGTTCTGTTTCCAGCTGGAGGAGGAGCTGCTGGACCTGCAGAAGAAGATGAAGCAGACAGAGGACGAACTGGACAAATTCTCAGAAGGCCTGAAAGACGCTCAGGAGAAACTGGAACTATCTGAGAAGAAAGCTGCAGACGTGAGTGAAGAACCAAACACTGAACAGACACACTCAGTTTCACTTCACTAGCCTTAACATGTGAAATAAAACTGTCAAATCTGAATCCTATAAGAAAGAGACAGAATGTCAACAGGAGTCACTGCCGTTCATCACCTGGTCCTTCTGACATGACACCAGGGAAATCTCAGGCCCGTTCCTCCACAGCTGGACTGCTGTTAAGCTGACACCAGCTGTGGCTTTGCTTTGATCCACTGTGAATGTTTTGGAGCACTTCAGAGACTGTTGCATTCCTGTGCAGCCACTCCTGAAAGATGAGCACATGGTTAAACTGTAATCCTCTCACTGCAAACCTGCAAACTGGAGCACAAAGCAGCATCGGTACACACAGTGGCTTCCATCTAAAGCTTCCGATGTACATTTATGCCCCTTCTAAAGGGTTTTTGTGTCAAAAATAGTTTGTATTCTTGCAGACTTTACTACAATAACAACAACCTGATCAAAATGCAGGAATATTGTTGTGCTTTTCACTGTTTTCAGTCATATAGACATTCAAATATGGTACTTTATTAGTACATTTTAAAGATGCCCTATTTGGATATTTCTATTTCATGCTCCTTCATACTTTTTAATCCAGTAACAGCTATTTAATGTGACAATTAGAGTTATAGTTGGGTCAGTCTGTGCTCAGACAGAATGTAGGAAATATGTTGCTTCACCGTCTCAGATTTTGTGCAATCTTCATAAACGCATGAGACAGAAAAGCTAAGTTCTATAACAATAGTTTGGCAGAATTTTTGAATTCCATCTTCTTTCGCACCAAGAAACTCCTCTATTTTGGACGTTTGAATAAAACATCTTAGCTGGGTAGTCGTATTTATCATTCAATATCTCTGGAAATATAACTTTCATAGTCATGAAATTTGGTAAGAACGCAGACATAATAGCTTCCAGTTGATCCAAATGATCAAATGGCTCCAGCAGAGGCCAGTTCTTTGAATTATTGGAGTTATAGGGCGGCTGTGGCTCAGGTGGTTGAGCGGGTCGTCCAATGATCGAAGGGTCGGCGTTTCGATTCCCGCTCTATCCTAGTCATGTGCTGTTGTGTCCTTGGGCAAGACACTTTTCCCACCTGGCCTCCAGTGCTGCTACTCACACTGGAGTATGAATGCGTGTGAATGTTGGTGGTGGTCGGAGGGGCGGATTGGCAGCCACGCTTCCGTCAGTCTGCCCCAGGGCAGCTGTGGCTACAAATGTAGTTTACCACCGCCAAGTGAGAATGTGTGAGTAAATGAATAATGGATTCATTGTGAAGCGCTTTGAGTATGTCTTAATAGAAAAACACTATATAAATCTAATCCATTATTATTAAAAGAAAAAAAAAAGTCAAAACTGAAAATGAAGAACGAACATTCTGAATGAGCTCAAGAACTAAACGTATGCATTAAAACACAAATATTTAAGACAAGCTACACTGAATTCCTTACAATAATATGGAGGCATGACGACCTAATTTTGGGAAGTCACTGTCTAACTCTGAAACCTTTTGCCTTGGCTTGTATTGACAGAACGGAGCCAAGCTAAAACAAGCCATGGTAAGCTGGTAATTTAGCAGGCACTCTAGCAGCCTGACACTACTCAGGGGGCAGACCAAAAAAAAAAAAAAAAAAAGAAAGAAAAAAGAGAAAAAAGAAGAAAAAGAAAGAGAAAAAAGAATTATTGGCCCTTGAAAATGGTAAAAAAAAAAAAGAAAAAAAAGTTAAATATTCAAACAAAGGTACTCTTGGGACCCCAGAAAGTTCCTGAAAATGTAAATATATGGATGTGTCCAGATTTTCTACTAAAATACAGTCTTCAGTTGTCATGTCATGAACTTTTTCAGGCCTCTAACATCAGCAGAATTCCATGTGTGGCACATATTGTAAGCTAGTTTTACAGGTTTTTGCTATTCTGATGTGTTAAAATGGTGATGTGGAGTCATCGATAGGACCATAAGTGGCCTGCATTACCCACAATGCAACCAAAGCACAGTCCAGACAGATATTTGGGGGTTTTAGGTCAATAGTGGGGGGGCTAATGTAGCTTTGGGACACCAACCTCAAGCAGTATTGAGGACAGATTAAAGAAGTTTGTTCAGTGTAACTCCATAAAACGCCAACAGATTTTCTTATTTTTCAACACTTCACATAAAACTGAGACTGATTTTCTTGAGTAAAGATCTGAACCCTTCTTCCACCACCGAGGAAACCAGTGCTCTTGGGACCCCAGAATGTACCTCTAAGTGTAAATATGCTATTCTGACAAGTTAAAATGGTGATGTGGACCATAACCGGTCTAAATTACATATCTTTGTGTTTAATGCTAATACTTCCTAATGTAGCTTTGGGGCACAAACCTCAGACACAACTGAGAACAGGTTAAAGAAGTCTTTTTAGCAGAATTTCTTATTTTTAAACTCTTCACAGCCAATTGATTCTGATTTTCTGAAGTAAAGACCCGAACACATTTTCCACCACCGCGCAAGTAAACCTGAACGAATCTCAAGCTTGAGAGAAGATTTTTGTTTTGATAAATGGTTATTTCAGTAAATGCAGCAGAACATTAGAACAGACAGCCCTCCTGTGGCTAATCAGCTGCAATCTGGGGGAAAAGGGGTCATATTTTAGATTGCTGGCAATGCCGCAAACCACACGGCTGTATTTCTGTCAGTGGTGGTTCCTCTCAAGACCATGTGTGTGCACAGATGTGTGTTTGATTGCTGCTGTGTGTTTCTGTGTGTGTCAGATAGAAGAAAAAAACAAACAAACGTCAGAGCAAACCGAAGCCTCAGGGAATCGATTATGCCCGAGATAAAGATAAAATGCTCTTCGTACCAGTTTATCAAGTATTTCAACAAGTAAGAATCTGGGAAGTAATTCCAGCGAGATTACGAAGCAGCGTCTTGCAAGAAAAAAAGCAGCTCTCCCACCTTCCACCAAGATGTGGTATTGTTTGAGTGTCATGGAGGATATCCCAGGGAAGTGCTGTGTTGTACTACACACAAAGAGAAGGAAGTGGCTGCCGTACAGACACCGAGCTGGAGGCTGAGACATGCTGGATTATCCTCACGCCGTGATTAAATAAACTCTGAGAACTCTTCTGAGCAGCCTCACATGTAAATTGGGTCAAGTGGGCCCCTGGAAAACATACTTGCTGGAGCTGTGGTTTGAGGCCTGACCAGGCGTAGCTTCCACTCCTGGGTGTCCCGCAGCCAGTGGAAAAAGAGAGTGTGAGTTTGGTTAAAAATAAACGTTTTCAGCGTAACTTTTATTTGCATTTACAGCGAAATCCTGCAGCGAAAATCACAAGTAGTAAAGCTGCTGTGCTCCACTTCAGTGAATCCATATTTATAGTTGGAAAAGTCATATTTATGGTCCAAAATCTCCAGAAATGTAACTCTTCTCGTCATGAAATTTGGTAAAGACATGGACAGCTTTGTTTTCAGCAGCTCAAAATAACTGAATGACTCCAGCAGAGACCACATTTTAAATATTGGCTGTTAAAAATGGAAAAAAGGGCAATTTTTTAAAAGAAAGGCCCCAGAAAGTTCCTGTAAGTTCATATACATGGATGTATACAGAAATATAAATCTGGCGGTCATAAAATTTACAGAATAAAGCCGTTTCTAGCCAAATGATACCAAATGACTCCAGGAGAAGCCAATTTTTAATTATTGACTCCTAAAAATGAACAAAATAGTGCAAACATTTCAAGAGAAGGAGGTCTTGGGATCTAGAGAGTTCCTGTAACTGTATATACATGGATGTATTTATATTTTCTATAAAAAAATCCTGCACCAAAATCCGAGTGGTAAAGCTGCTGTGCTCCACTTCAACGAATGCATATTTATTGTTGGAAAAGTCATACTTATGGTCCAAAATCTCCAGAAATATAACTCTCATAGTCGTGAAGTTTGGTGAGGACATGGACAATATAGGTTTCAGTGGATCAAAATGATTGAATGAGTCCAGCAGACACCAGATTTTCCATTATTGGCTCTTAAAAATGGGGGGAAAAGTGCAAAATTTACAAAAAATGGCCCCAGAAAGTTCCTGTATGTTTTTTTTAATGTATTTGCTTTGTAGCTATATTTAATGTTCACTATCTCCAAAAAGAGCCATGAAATCTGGTGAGGACACAGAAAAAGTTGTTTCCAGCAGACACCAAATGATCGAATGGCTCCAGTAGAAGCCAAATTTTCAATCATTGGCTCCTAAAAATGGGGGGAAATGCACAAAATTTACAACAAAGGGCCCCAGAGAGTTACTGTTTGTGTTTATACATGGATATATTTATATTCCCTACCAAAAATCCTGCACCAAAATCACGAGTAGTAAAGCTGCTGTGTTCCACTTAAAGGAATTCTCTTCCACATGTCGCTTATTAGAGGCAGCAGTCAAGTCATTACATGTGAATTCACACAGATCTGGCTGGAAACATATAGAAGGAAGACAGTTTGGGCTGAGGAGCTGCTCATATTGAGGTCATCGTTGTTAATTACGAGCTTAAGGGTCCTAATGTTGGCTCATAATGCAGAAAGCTGAAGGTGACACCATGCAGGTTTTGCTAACGGCTACAGTTACAGACTTGGGGGAAAAGCTGGACTGTGGTGGCTGTCGGCCAGGTGGAGAAAGCAGCGAGCAGGCAGGCGGTGGGGTGGGGGGGCGCTGGTATGTGAGGAATGCAGCGAAGGCAAACAGAAAGCCCTACACTCCTGTGGCTAATGAAATCAATGCTTCCAGCCTTTCCGGTGCAAGGGGGCAAAATCAGAGAGAAGGGGCTCAATCAACACATGACACTGATTGTGAGAGATTTCCCTCCAGCAGGAGCCAATCTGAGCTGAACCCAGCTGGAATCCTGTCGGCCTGCAAGTCCGTCCATGTTTGCTCTCATCATGTGGACGATGAGGGTAAACACAGGCAGAAACAGGAAAAGAAGGAGCGTAAATGTGATTTACAGCCACACAGTGAGCATCATCTGCAAACAGGCAGGCGGGAGACGATGTCAAACGCTCAGAGTTCCTCAAAAATAGGAACATTTATGATCCCATTCAAAGGTTGAGCTGTTTACTGGATTTACTGTCTTCCACCTAAAAACACGACTCATCAATTACATAATCTAGAAAGAATTTCATAAACTGCAGGTAATAAAATTACAAAATAAATAACATAAATGTATGAATTTATTGTAAAACCATTTACAAAAACTGTAAATAATGTCCACATTAAAAATCATATTTTTATAAATAGTCATTCATTCTTTCACAGTATGAGATCATAAAATTAAACCATTTTACTGTATTTATATTCACGTTTTTAAAAACAATCTTTGAACGTTACACCATTCCACCATTTTTTATTGTATTTTTTCTAGAACTTGTGCAGACTGATTTTCTAAATTTTTGATGATATTTATTTTTATTTTTAATATTATTATTTTTTCCTACAGTTTTTGAATGTTACAGCATTCCATCATTTTTATTTTTTTTTTACTGAATTGTTTCTCGGGATTCTGTGTTACATTCTCTCCATCTTTAATGAGACTTATTTTTTATTTCATTGTTTATTATATTACTTTTAAAAAAAAGATTCCTTAATCTTTTTGAAAGTTTTGCTTCTTGGGCTCCTGTGTTTGATTTTCACAAATTTTAATGAGATGTATTTACTTTATTATTACTATTATCATTATCATTTATTTATATTTACAGTTTTTGAATTTTTGCAACATTCCATTATTTTTCACTGAATTGTTTCTTGGGTTCCTGTGTCAGATTTTGACTGTTTTTTATGAGATTTATTTATTTTATTCTTAATAGATTTTTTGCACTTTTTGTTGCAGCATTCCATGATTGTTGCTTCTTTTATTTTTATTTTTTATTTTATTTTTTACTGTATTCCTTTTTGGGCTCCTGTGTCAGATTTTCACTATATTTAATTATACTTTTATGTTGTTTTTTTTTACAGTGCAGTTTCACACTTTCACTTCTTAACCAAAGTCCAGTTAATTTACAGTTTTATAGGGCAGCAGCTGCACTTCCATCTCTCAGCTGATTGAACCTGAAATGATTGACAGAGGTTCTGGTAGATGGAGCTGTCAGCTGCAGCTTGAAGAAGCTGCAGTTTGCTTCTTCATCCCGGCTGCGCTTTTCTCTTCTGGAAGTCTTGCAGGCAGTGATCACATCAGTCACAGGGATCAGCTTTGACGCGCACACTCACGCGCACACGCTCCCCGTCCACGTGCACGCGCAGAGCCATGCCCCGCCCCCTGTGACCTCACCGGCCCAGTCATGTCTCTCCTCCTCCGGCTCAGTCTGGCGCTTCTCAGCCTCCTCACCGCGCAGCTTTTCTAAACCGCCTCAAACTCCAAAAGTGTCCGGGACCAGAATCTTAGCTGCGTACATTCCACAGGACGCCTTTCCGAGCCGCTCAGGAGCCTTTTTCATTCCCACAGAGCGAGAGGGAGCGCTTGGAGATCACCTGGACACTCCTGCTTACATAACTTTTCTTCTTTTTGGCTGCACTTGAGCGACTCCTTTTACATTCCAAAGACTTTTGGCACAGGACGCGTTAATTATTCCTCTTCTTAGACCAACTTCCAAACTCCCTATTCCTCATAATAAACATCCGAACTGAGTAAATAAGCAGGAAGCAGCAGCTGATCGTTCTTTTTTGTTTGTTACTTTTGCACAGAAATAGTCCCCCCTTTTCCTCCTCGTAGTCTTAAATTAAGTTAGAAAAAAGCGAACAATGGCAGGGATGAACTCTCTGGATGCTGTGAAGAGGAAGATTCAGTGTTTGCAGCAGCAGGCCGACGACGCAGAGGACCGAGCTCAGGTCCTACAGAGAGAACTGGACAGTGAACGGGAGCTGCGA
Source organism: Amphiprion clarkii (assembly GCA_027123335.1). Lineage (NCBI taxonomy): Eukaryota > Metazoa > Chordata > Actinopteri > Pomacentridae > Amphiprion > Amphiprion clarkii. The sequence continues at coordinate 982,380 of CM049569.1, forward strand.
GAGAAAGTGAGACAATTTATTCTTTCTTAGACATTTTTTCTCTCTCCTCTCCAACTCCTCTGTTGCGCTTTTACGCACCAAAAGCTTCAGATTCACCTCCGAGCCTCTGAAAAGTCTAATTAGTTCGTGGCCATTGATTCATTCGCGGGCGTGATTGTGCCACAATGCAAGGCGTTGGTCTGTAATGAAAAAAAAAAAAAAAAAGTTTGGATTCCTGCAGGTCTGTGCGCATGCGCACTGGAGTCCAGCTTGCAGGCCGCTGTAAAAAAAAACCCTAGTGAATAAAGTGGACCACGTAGACACACTGTGTGCACTTTAATTAGGCTTTATAAGTTACTAATCCTGCTGATGCTAATTATATCATAATTGCAGCTACTTATTAATCACATTTGATCAGCTTTGAGAGATTTCTGAGGCAGCGTTTGACTCTAAACTCATTCATTCATTCAATTTTTCAGCCTTTCTTGAAAGTTAAAGTGCATTATTCCACATTTAAACAGTTTCAAGGCACAGAAATGGTGAATTTCCTCCAATAATATTTATCTTTTCAAATAGGAAACTTTTAAAGCAACAAATAATGACTTTAATAAAATCGTTTATTGCAGAATTTGAGGTCTAAAAACAAGCAAATCACATTAAAAAATGGGCAACTGGAGCTAAAATGCGATGAAATTAACAACCTGAGGTGTCCTAAAGGATGACACTGACTTTGCTCTGCAGGTTTTTTTGCTCAGTGGCACTTCAGCAGCAACCTGAAGGTTAAAACCATCGGATGATAGGAAAATACAGGGCACACACAGATAAAAGTGAGCCTCGTCTGTTATTAGGGATTCAAAGGGAGCGGTCTGAAAAATTAGCCGCACAGTCAGAAGCGACAATTTGGATCTTCGCTTCATCTTTAATTATGTCGATAAATGTCAGTACTTGCTGGTTCTTCTCAGCGTTCTGTGAGAGTTGGCTGCATATTTGCGGTTTTGGATGTTAGAATACGTCATTCTGATGTTGTCATGGACGTTTTTGGGCAATCTGCAGACCGAACTGTGAGCTTTGAGTCACTGATTGGTTGGTTTGAGTGACTTTTAAAGAGGAAAGATGAAAATTCTCAGATTCCAGCATCTTAAATTAGGATCTTAGCTGGTTTCCTTCCTCTTCTATGACAGCAAACCCAGCATCTTTGTGTTGTGGAAGAAACAAGACATTTGAGGATGTTATTTTGGACTTTGGGAACATTTTTCACTATTTTCTTCCACTTTACAGACTGAAAAACAAATCGATTAATTGAGGAAATAATCACCTTAATGGTAATAAGAGTTTTGGATGTTTGAATTACTCATTTTGACATTGTAATGGGGATTTTTAGTTTTTAAGTCACTGATTTATCATTGATTATTGGATTTTTTTTAAAGAAAAAAAGTGAAAAATATATAATTCCAGCTTTTAGATTCTAATATTTAGTGGTTTCTTTACTTCTGTATGATAATATGCTAAATATCTTCATTTCAGGATGTCATCTTGGGCTTTGGGAAAAGTTTTCACCCTTTTGTGATGTTTTATAGACTGAACAATGAATCTATTAATCAAGAAAACAATCAATAGATTAATCGACAGTGGTTTTGGATTAATGGACACATGAATTTGTCATTTTGGTCACATCATTTTACATTGTAAAGGGCATTTTCTACAATCTGCTGACTGGACTTTACGCTTCTAAGCCGCTGATTAACCGGTTTGAATGATTTTTAAAGAAAGCAGAAGTGAACATTCTTGAATTTAAGCTTCTTAAGTTTGAATATTTGCAGTTATTTTAACTCCTCCATGACAGTAAACTGTATATTTCTGAGAAGCAAGATGATAGAGGATGCCCTTTTGGGATTGGAAATAGTTTTCACCATCTTCTGACACATTATAGACCAAATAACAAATCAATCAATCAAGAAAATAATCGATAGACTCATTGACAGTGGTAGTAAACGTTAGGTGCAGCCTGAATTCTGAGCTAAAACCTACTTTTCCAGTCTTTTACCAACTGCTTTTCTCAGGTATTCCTTCAAAATAAATGAAAGGATTTGCTACTTCCAGGCCTATTTTCAACATGTGTGTTTACATTTCGACACACTATCAGCAGCTGTTGCACAACTTGGGCTGAAATTAGCTCAAGTCATTGCTGAAGTTCCACAAATGTTGGGTTTCTCAAACTAGATGTGACAAAAGCGACTCGTCGGTTTCTGTCACCTGCCTGTCTCTTGGCTCTGGCCACATTTGAGGTTTTTATTATTTCTGTGAAAAGAGTAAAAAGTGCTTAGCAGCAGCAGCAGCAGCAGCAGCGTTGGGTAACAGTCGTGACTTGTTTCACGTGCTGCTTTATGGTGCCATATCCGCTGCATGGGCTGCGTTTAATGACAGGACGGCTTGAAGGAGTGGGAGGAGAAGGTGTGGCTGTAAAGATACGGCAGCTGGGTTGATGAAAGGAGCTGCAGGACTCACCTCTTTGTTACAGGCTGCTTATTAGGTCACAGGGCACCTTTTTAATTTGACAATTGGGCGTTTGCTCAGCTTGTGGGTAATCGGGCTGATATGGACTCACACAGTGACGTCAGTGGGACCGAGTTTGTGAGAATGACAGCATGTTTGTGTTGTTTGCAGGTTGCTAAGTGAGTGTGCCGTCCACATCACGTAGTGGGATGTTGTGATTTCCTTCTCTTCTTTACTTCGTCTTCGTTTTGTACAGTTAAATCTGTACGTCCAGCCTGCGGTATGCTTTAAATCAAAAGCACTGAAGTGACAAAATGGAATAGCAATGCATAAGATTTCAAATAATGCACATATTTTTTCCTCTTTTGGTAAAACTCATACCTACTTTAACTTTTAAAAAAAGTGAAATAAGCATTAATTAGGCTACTCTGTGTCTCAATAGAATAGAATTCCTTTTGTCATTGTAAATTTTGCACCAAAAATGAATAAATAATCTCTCAGTGATTAAAAATAATCAATAAATACACTGAATAAATCAGATTTAATCCACTAAATCACATCGACTCAGTTTGTACACAGAGTTTATGTTAATAAATAAAAAGAGACACATATTGGAAAATGGTAGTTTGTAACAGTTTCTGAGGGTACCAGACCTCCTTCATGATAAAATCTGTACAATGGAGACCATTTATATATATATATACATACACATATTAATTAGACTGAATAGAATTCTTTTTATTGTCATTGCAAATTTCGTGACAAAATTAATTAACAATCTCTCAGTGCATTCAAAATAAGTAATCCATCAATAAATACATTTAATAAATAAAATAAAGTCCAATAAATCATATCTACGGGGACATTATTAATTGTTTATTATAAAGTGTTATAATGTAGCTACCAGCCAATATATGGTCATATTTTGTAGCTTCATCAATCTGCTACTGTCATATTTTTTATAATTACAGCTGCTCTACATTATATTGTTATTGTTTTTTGTTTTTTTTAATCAGTTTTAAAGCCAGGATCCAGGTTAGTTGAAGTTGTTGACAGATTCATCAATAAAGAAACTATCTGAGCTTCCAGTTTCAGTGTAGTGTGTATATTATCCTCATAAATGCTCAGTGGGAGGCGGCTGGTGGTGTAATCATTTTACATTTTGGAACAAGTTCTTCCACTTGGTCGGGCTTCTCGTGCACGAGCAGTTTCAGATGTCACACTTCCATGAGCGTTCAGAGTCAGGAGCAGCGTTTGTGTGGCGACGTTGGTGCGCTCTCATCTGTGAATAATTAGGACAACCTGCAGTTATTTCTCTGGCACAGAACCTCTTTCATCAGAGCTCGGGGAGATCAAAACAGGAACCTCGCTGAGCGTAATGAATCATTGTTTGAAAATGCTGGCCCCATCGCTCCACAGAGGAAACACACACGGGATTCGCTTTGTGTTGTTTCTTCTGTGGTTTTTTGACACTACTGGAGATGTTACTCAACCACTCAGTAATGCTTTAAGGTCCCTCAGATATGGTCTCAACACACTCATTAGATGTGTTTTATTTATGGCCGTTATTCTCAATGAGCTGTTCAGTTTTCACAGCAGCAGTTTTCAAAGTAAGAGTCGATCATTTGGAGTTCATTGATGAAGCAGATGAACTCTCAAAGCCCTCTTTTGCTTATGAGAGACAAACTTCTACTAAAGCAATGACTCGAGTCATTTAAAACAGCAATAAAAGACATAAAAAGAGCAGAATTCAAATGTTCTGTTTGCTTTTTTCCAAGTGTTTCTGTGTTGTTGTGGAATCTCAGTGTAATTACTGAATTTAAAAAAATGAAAAACACTTTGCTGGGTTGTTGGTATATTGATTATTCTGTCCATTATGAAGGATAACAGAGTTTTCTTGAATGAAAAGCACAAATAAAACTGCTTTTCTGTAGAATAGACAGGCGGTGTACACTACCCTTCAAAAGTTTGGGGTCATCCAGACAATTCCATGTTTTCCATTAAACTCCCACTTTTATCCATGTTCTAACATAACTGCACAAGGGTTTTCTAATCATCAATGAGCCTTTCAACACCATTAGCTAACACAATGTAGCATTAGAACACAGGAGTGATGGTTGCTGGAAATGTTCCTCTGTACCCCTATGGAGATATTCCATTAAAAATCAGCTGTTTCCAGCTACAATAGTCATTTACCACATTAACAATGTCTACACTGGATTTATCATTCATTTAATGGTATCTACATTGAAAAAAACTGCTTTTCTTTCAAAATAAGGATATTTCTAAGCGACTCCAAACTTCTGAATGGTAGTGTATGTAGATTTGTAAACTTCACTGTTTGTTATTTATGACTGTTTATTTGTTTTTTTAAACTTTAAGGAATGTTTTTTAAATATATTTCTTGTTGTTTTGCTGAGCCTTGTGTATCAGTCACATTGCACTTCACTGCTAGTACTATCTGCACATGTGACAACTACAAAATCTTGAATCTTGATCAGTTTTCCCTGCCATATAATATTAATAATAATAATAAAAAAATAGCTGAGTCCAACTTTCCAAAAACAAAAATCCTTCCAGGGATGGAAACTCATCTCCTTAGGTGAACTTCAAATCTTTTCTTGGAACCTGAAAACAAACATGCTGAGCTGCACTAATGTGGAAGCAAAAATGCACAAACGCAGAGTGGAGAAATTGACGATTTAACGTATGAATAATTCATCCAGTCGCCATAGTTACAGCTGCTGTTTTAACAACAGTGAAACGCAGCCTGTGGCCTACAGAGGAATCTGTAGAAGCTGGACTCGGAGCTCACTGAGCCTCCCCTCCGCCCTCCGACCGCCCCTCCCAGGATGTCGCTCGCCGACTCTGGTCCAGCGCTTCCTGTGCTTCTACTCCCAACACTTCCTGTCCCTGAGCTCCAGCTCTGATCAACAGGAAGATTAGTGTGTGTGGTGGACTGCTCACATAGTTTGTCTTTTGACTGCAACTAAAAGTATGTAGAGTTTCATCCGGCACTGGAAGTACGGCTTCGTCATAATAACGCGCCTTAAGCTTCAACCGTCGCAGTCTGTAGAGCGAAATGAACTGTCGTGTGGGCTCAGCGGTTCAAGTTTGTTTATACTCCCGCCAGACTTCTTCATGCAACTGTGCAAAGGATTGTGGGTCAGGCTTCCTTATTGGTAACGCTAGTATTTTTGGCTCTAGTGCAGCTGAATTTATCAAGAGGAAAGCCCCACTTTCCTAAAAAGATAAATGCAAAACTCATAGAAATACAGAAAACACTACAAACGCACCAATACCCCCTCTGACGTCCATCTATCTCAGCAAGAAAAAGACCCAGATAATACAAGAATTACATCAGCATTGAAAGAAGTTTGATTATTTGAACTAAAAATGTAAGTCATCTGCACATTAAATGCATGAAGACGCTGCTGTTGGTTGAGATGATAAAGTTGACCTGATATACTGTGTACTGGGACATACTTATATAGTGTACTATACTATATAGTGTAGTAGGACGGCTCAGTCAGTGGTGTAAAACTTCATCCATTGTCCACATCTAATCCTGCCGGGTGATTCATAGTTAATTTTCTCATAGCAAAGCTGCTCAGCTAGTCATTTCAAACTGTCTGTCTTCATATCTAGAGTTTATATCTGCTCCATAATATTGAATCTGGTCAACACACTGATGTTGTTTTCTACATATATGACAGCTGTGAAAGAGTTCATGATTCATCTTTTCAGCACCAACATCACAAATTAACTACAACACATCAGGATGCAGCTTTTTTTTGCTGCTTGATACAAATAGACAAAGTGCACAGTTCCCATTTTCCATGACTATTCTGCAGTAGAAATCTGATCAAACATAATTTATCCATCTTTTTTTAAACTTTATTCACACGACACTGTGCTCGTTGACATGCAGGCTTCACATGTGCGCAGCTAAATAAGTGAGAAACACTAATAAGGGAGATTTTGGTTCTAAAAAGTTGCTGCCAGTTGGTTTGATTTAATTTCAGCCACAGAAAAGATGATGTTGACCAAAAACAGCTACTCTGTCTGGAAATTGTCACCATTAATATGAGGAAGTATGACTAATTTCTTTGACCATTTAAATCAGCAAGAGAAAGAAATAGAACAGAAACAATTAGCCAGCTATTACATCATTAATCACCAACTATTTTGATGATCGATTGAAGATAAACATCTGAATTCTCTGATTCCAGCTTCTTCAAACAGAATATTTCCTGCTTTCTTTCCTCCTCTTGTTACAGTAAACTGAATACCTTTGAGTTTTGGCCAAAACGAGTCATTTGAGGACGTTAACTTGGGCTTTGAGCCACATTTTCACCATTTTTTAACAAATTATAGACGAAACAACTCATTTATTAATGGAGGAAATAATTACCAGATTACTCAACAGTGGAAATAATCATCAGTTGCATCCCTTAATTTAAAGCAAAGCCTGCTTTGGGTGCTTTTTCTTGTGTTACACCAAATGAGAAAGGCTCCAGACGGCCTTTTTCATCTGTTTTAAAAATTATTTCTCACATTCTATGCAGATACACTTATCTACACATCCATCCCGATGGTTCCAGGATGGTTCATTCTTGTTAAAATGAGTTATTTAGGTCATTTGGTGAAAATTCCTGTATTTTTCATATTTCAGTACATATCTCATCTATGGAACTATTGCAGTGTCTTCTACTATCCAACCGTTTCCATTTTCCAACACTTACATCTCACATTTAGAGTTAATTTCAGGAAGTAATTTAGAAATAACCCTCATCGTTCAGTCGACTTCCATCATCTTGTCCGTTTGTCAGGATCAGCTGAGGGTGTTTTTTCTGCGTTTTGTGGTCGGTGGAGGTTTTCTGGCGGGACTCTAACGGTCTGTGGAAAGAGTTATTTCCTGGTTTCGCTGTGTTCTTTGGACGCTCTCCCTGGGAATAACTCAACTTTCCAAATATAACTGCCACATGTTGATGCTTTCTGGCCGTGGCTGGCATTCGGAGGAACACTCCCATGTTAGTGGCTTGTGGCTGAGCTGATTGAGCAGCTCAAGGCTGCGGGTTCCCATTCAGACGATGAGGAGAATATATTTGTCCACTCAGGAAAAATAAAGAGCAGCACTGGAACCAAAACTGATCCCTGTAGAGTGATGCCATAGAAGAGCAATTTTTAGTTCAACGTAGAACCTTTTAGCAGTGAACCTTTTCTGCAAACAGTTTGATGAAGATCCTCCAAAGAACCAACTAAAAGAGTTCCTGTTTCAGAGGAATTGCGCAAAAATAGGTTTTTGAAAGAACCAGTGACAAGATAGTTCTTTATGGAAACACTTGGTTCAGTAAAGAACCTCTTACTTAATGTTTATTAAGTATTTTACAAAATAAATGTAGTTCTTTGAGCAAATTAAGTCAAATTCCAATGTGCAGGTTGAGAATCATTGTTTTTGGCCATTTATTATAGTTCCTTTTTACTTAAACCAATGCAAACACATTTAAGGTATTAAAAATGTGAACTTTGGAGAAGCACAAACACAAAATCAGTCACTATGAGGAAGAACTAGACCCCTAAAACCTCAAATTAGCTTGAGGATCCAAACTAAAAATCAAGAAAGACCGAATGTATGGGACAGCTAGAGACACGCTGAGTTCAAGAACTTTTATACCCCTCCATTCAAAAGTTTGGGGTCACCCAGATAATTCCATGTTTCCATGAAAACTCCCACTTTTCTCCATGTGCTAACATAACTGCACAAGGGTTTTCTAATCATCAATGAGCCTTTCAACACCATTAGCTAACACAATGTAGCATTAGAACACAGGAGTGATGGTTGCTGGAAATGTTCCTCTGTACCTCTATGGAGATATTCCATTAAAAATCAGCTGTTTCCAGCTACAATAGTCATTTACCACATTAACAATGTCTACACTGTAGTTCAGGTTAATTTAATGTGATCTTTATTGAAAAAAAAAAGCTTTTCTTTCAAAATAAGGACATTTCTAAGTGACCCCAAACTTTTGAACGTTGGTGTATATGAAGTGTCAATGTAAGAATTTGCAGCTCTTTGGGGTCTTATAAAATAGTACATTTAATATTTTGGGCTTTTGGCCAGACAGAACAACATGAAGCAAGATGCCAACCTGGGATTTTGGAACTTGTGATGGGAATTTCTCTGTTTTCTTCTGTTTTTTTGACCAAGTCATTAATCGATCCTGCAGATTTAACACGATCATTAGTTGCAGCTGCAATTTTAGGACACCAAATAAGTCCCACTCCAAAAGTAAATAACCTTTAGCACGTAAAAGAACCACATAATCTAAGTGATGACACGTTGAAGAACTCCTTCCATTGGTTTTCTGAGAGTGCAGTTAGTAGCAGCAAAGCTAAATTTGCTCTAATGTCATTAAAGGGCATGTAGTGAGTGGGAATAATCTTATTTTATGTTCTATAGCATGCAGTCATGTTTAAACTATTTTAATTCAGTACACCGGGACTTTTCCTTCATCGATGCACTCATGCATGTCGGTGGAACTGCTGCTCATTTAGCCTGAAAGCACAGTGCAAACAGTTTTATTTTAATTCTGTGACTTCTGTGGAAAAGTTTGGTTCCTTTTTTGTGGATGTCTGAAAGGGCTGCAATCAGCCTCTGGTGAGGATTAGACTCGCTGAGCTTAAACCAGATCAGGATCATTCCCTTTTCTTCTTCTTTTTTTTTTAAATCCGTAAAGTACGTACTGTTAAATGGTGACAAATTACATTTAGTACAGCCAGAGCTCAGAGATGGCTGTCTGAATGCTAAATGACGTCCTTTATCGGGCTGCATGACGGAGCGGCTCGTACTTTCTGTCTTTGCATGCCACATCTTTATGGGAGAAGATCACACACTTTGTTTCTCACGCTCACACATTCACAGCGATGTCAGGAATAACTTCCCCTGAACCCCAACAGCATTGTGCAGCTCATTAGCCCACTGCCCTGGAATCAGCCAGTAATTAGATTCCTCTTTCACTCGTCCTTGAGCTAATACATGTAACACACTCAGGTGCTTCTGCAGTCGCTTCCCTGCAGGACTGTGCTGCATCTTCAAGAGAAACGGTGGACTGTTTACCTTGTGGACGTATGTTTGGTAGGAAACCAGTCACAGAAATGTAAAGAATCCTGCAGTTTCAAAAATAATGCTTCCCGAGTCACCAAAAAGAAGCTAATGCAACAGTTTGCCTCTGTCTTTTTGAGTTACAACTTCTAATGAAATTATGTTCAACCAACAAACTAAATTGAGTTACGCAAATTCATTTTTTCCTCCACAATCCAATTTATTTTCTAATTATCACTTATTTAATGATGGATAGTAGTACATTTTCCTTCATTGTACAAGATTTTTTTTTATCCTGAACTGCGTTTAAGTATTTAAAAACATATTTAAATCTTAAAAACACCAAGCAAGAAATTTAAGTATAAATTACTCAAAATATTGAGGCGACACAATTACCAATATTAATGCAGTTGCTCCAATTAGATTTTCTTCAGTAGCGTTTTCTTTTTTTTGTTTGTGGCTTTTAAGAAATTGCTTCATTCAACAACAGTTGTTTTTATTCTGAACTGCATTTGAGTATTTGAACTATTAAAATCTTGAAAACAACAGAATTGAGTTGAAATTACTGATATTAAGTTGCTTCAATTAGATTTTCTGAAGTAGTTTGTAATAGTTTTTTTTCTTGGTTTAGTTTATGTTGTTGTGTTTATGACAATTGCTTCATTCAACAATATTTTTTTTTACTCTGAACTGCTGTTGTGTATTTACAATATTCAAATCTTAAAAACACCAAATTTGAGTTTAACCTAGTCACAGTATTGAGTTGCTTCAACTAGATTTGCTTCAGTAGTTTGAAAAAAAAAAGTTTTTCCGTCGTGTTATGGCTTTTAGGGAAATGCTTCATTCAACACTATATTTTATTCTGAGCTGCAGTTGAGTATTTGAACTGTTTAAACCTCTGAAGACAACAGAACTGAGTTGAAATTACTCATCATATTTAGTTGGTACAATTACTTGATTGTATTAAGTTGCTCCAGTTAAACTTCCTTCATGTTTTCCTTCATGTAGTGTCTTTTTTTTAAATTGAAATTGCAGTTGTGTGTTCCAAAACGTGACATTTTATTCTTGAAAACAACTTATTTAAGTTTGCTTTACTCACAGTATGAAGTTGATGCAACATTATTTCGTCACCCAACCTCTCAAAATATAGTTTGAAGCTTAAAATGTTTAACATAAATCAATAAATTAGATCCTTTTTTATCTTGCAATTATACATTTAATGAAATGGTGGGATGTTGTTGGTTGTGTTTTGCAGTTGTGAACTTGAAGTGAAAGTTTGACATTTTCTCACTGAGCTTTAGATCTGAAGATTAACTCCACTGTCATGTTTGCACAGTAAATATAAAAGCCTCTGTTTGTGGAGTTCAGTGGCTCGTTATTATAACTTTGTAAACTTTGTTCAGATTAAACCAACAGGATGCTCTGTTAAATGGTGAGCTTCAGAATTGCCGGTAAGCAAATTTTCTCACCTTTGTACAGAGCAGGGCCACTTTATTCCCCCGTTTCCTGTACCACCTGAACTGTACCGTACAGATATGAGTGTTCAGACAAGTGACGTTTTCAGAGTCTCGTCACCGTGAAGGCAGTCTCTGGAAGCAGCTCCTAGAAGGCTGGTGTTACATATTAAGCCCAGATGATAACAGAGCAGCTTCTTGTCCTGCAGGACTTTTTAAAAACTGCATGTGTGTGTGTGTTCGCCGCCACAATCTTCCTGATAGTCCACCACAAACATTCTCCATAGTTTGTTTTACCATATAAGGCAGCGAGCGTCCCTGGCAGCCGGAGAATGCAAAGTGGGTGCTGAAGGAAGAGGCTTGGCCAAGAGAGAGAGAGAGACGGAGAATACCAGAAAGAACAGAACAATCGGAGGGCGGAAACGAAAGGATGTCGGGCAGCTGACTTCCTGTCACCTTTTTCTAGATCCTCATTTGTGAAGCGACATTTGAATCTATTCTGGTTGCTCAGTGTTAACTTCACTTTTAAAGCATTGAGACCGATAGAATAGAGTATTTGTCATTGTACATGTACAACTAAATTGCATGCAAACTTACTCAAGTTCAAACAGTTATGGTGCATCACGCAGAGGTATATAAATGAACTAAAGATGTTTTATTCTATTATTGTTTATTAGAGATAGACACATACTTTATGGATCCTCATGAGAAAATTCAAGGTGTCTAGTAGCTTACGTATGTTGGATTTAAGGAAAATAAGGTGCAAATCAAACCAAGTTTAAGTGCAAGAAAAAGCAGATGGTGCCTGGTATGATTAAAAAAGGATTTAAATACAGTAGTATTTGTCACATGTACAGTATATGCAGATAAAAGCAAAATGACTGATCTCAAGGCTGCGAAATAAACAATAATCCTTATAAACAATAGAAATTAGAACAAGAAAAGCTCTCCAAGGCTGCTCAGTCGTGTGATTTCCGACAGATGAAATCTCTAAAAAATTTGTGTTCGTAGCAGTCGATTTGTAGTAGGATCGCAAGTGTGTTTGCTTGTAGTCATGGTTACAGTGAGGCTGTGCCGCTATTGCGCACTGATACAGAAATCTTTGACCAATCCGTGGATCCAGACTATAAGCCGCATCACTGCCAAACTCTAATCAAGTGGTCCTTGAGTCATTTCTGACCTTCCCTGGAAATTTCATCCAAATCCATTAATCCGTTTTTGAGTAATGTTGCAGACAGACATGCAAACAGACAGACACGCAGACAGACAGGCAGGCAGGCAGACAGACAGACAGACAGACAGGCAGGCAGGCAGGCAGGCAGGCAGGCAGACAGACAGGCAGGCAGACAGGCAGGCAGGCAGACAGGCAGGCAGGCAGGCAGGCAGACAGACAGGCAGACAGACAGACACGCAAACAGGCAGGCAGGCAGACAGACAGGCAGACACGCAAACAAACAGACAGGCAGGCAGACAGACAGACAGACAGGCAGACAGACAGACAGACAGGCAGGTGGATGGACAGACAGGCAGACAGACCAACCAGCGCCGTTCGTCACATAACTCCTTGGCGGAGCAGTAAAAGGCACTTTGTTGTTAATAAGGAACTAGTGGTAACATATAAATGTAATATACAGATAAGGTGCAACACAGAAGGCTGTAAATTCTGGCGGTTCTCTGATTTTCTCTTAAACACCTTTTAGGATTTCCAGGAAAAGCTGTGCTCTTCTTTGGTGATGGCTTGGTGAATTTAAAGCATGAAAACACCAACTGTAAGCTGCTTCTTCTGCAGCACAACGCCGTCTCTGGAAGGGGATCCCCCTCCTGCATGGTTGTGAAAATCTAATGACAGATGAGGAACCGAGTCATTGGAGTGTTAGCGCAGACACACATCCCACAATAGTGGCATCAGTTTTTGTGTTTGCGTGGCGACAAACATTTTGCTGCTCTGGAAAAAATGCTGCTCTCAAAACAAGAAAAAAAAACTTATTTCAAGGAACTTTTACCTTGAAATAAGTGAAAAAATCTGCCAATAGAACAAGTGAAAAATGGCTTGTTAAGATTTATTGAAATAAGATATGATATTTAGAATACTGAGATCTTAAAATTAGCTGGGAAAACTTATTTTAAGCTCTATTTTACCAGGATTGTCAAGCTTAGGTGTCTTAAAATAAGCCAGACATGCTAAAAAATAGCAGTTTTTCACTGAAAAAAGGTTTTTGCTCTCATGTAACCTCCTGATTTGAGATGTATTAATCCTCCTGCTGTCTTCATTTACGGGCACCAAAAAATATAGTTTCCTTGCCTGAAAAAAAATCCCAAAAAATCACCAGAAAACTTCCCCAAATTTCTGAAAATTTGCAAAACCTTCAGGAAGAAAATTCCAATAATTCCTTAAAAGTTTTATTTGAAAAAAAATCCCCCAAATTTGGGAAGAAAATTCTTGTTAATATTTTCAAATAATGAGTAAAAATCTTCCAAAAATCCTAAAAATATCCAAAGTGATTCCATATATATCAGTAAAACTTCTAATATTTTCTTTAAGAACATTCATAAAAAAATCAACCAAAATCCAGGGAATTTTGCTGGATTTTGGTTGATTTTTTTGTGAATGTTCTAAAAGAAACATTTTTAACATTTCTTTTTTCCACCAAAAAATGTTCAGAAAATTTCCCAAAATGTTGAAAATGTGGACATCAGAAGTTTCACTGTGAAAATATTTTTTTTTCTCACATTTTCAAACTTTAAAACGGGTGAATTTGACCCGCAGGACGACACGAGGGTTAAAACAAGTCCCTCCATCTGCTGAAATGTCTCTTGTTCAGTGAATTTATCTTAAATCAAGTGGGATGAGACATTTTGACTAAAAATAAGACAAATAGACTTGGTAGGATTTAGATTTTTTGCAGTGTGTGCAGGAAAGCAGCCGGTAATTGTGGTGTTTGCATCAGATGTGGCAGTGAGGCTGACCTGAACATGAATGGCCTGTTGTGTTCTGTGTGCAGACGTTATTCTTCACAGCACTTTGCTTCATTCAGCGACTCAGGAAGTAGCGATATCTGTTATTTCAGGCTCCGCTTTTTTTCAAAATTCCCTGCGTCGTTTCTCACCGGCGGCGTCGACAGACCTGCGGGGAGGGATGATGAGGTTTCAAGGTGCTTTCGAGCGATTTATGATTTTTCATTCATTCTGCGGCGGGGCTGGGGTTTCCTCCGTCTGTTTAAAGACACGTCAGCGATAGTTAGACCTTTCTGGCCTCATATCAGCGGCCTCCTCCTCCCCTGGAAGCTTTGGGGAAAGACCTGAAACAAGACGAAGAGAAAAAGTGCCGGAAAGTGGCTGAGATGAGATGAAGACAGTGTTAAATTCAAAAAAAGAGGCGTGTTGCCAGCTGGACAACGTGTTTTTGTTTTTTACTGACAGCCCATGAAACCATGATATAAAGGAAAAGGTTAAAAGACTCTCAATAAAAGAACGATAAAAGACAGATGAAATGGGTTTAGATACATAAAAAGAGTTCAGTTTCCGCAGCAGGTAAATACGTTGTTGGCCTTTTTTTTGAAATGACCTCCGTGTTTTTGTCAAACTTGAGGTCGGAGTCGAATATTGTGCCCAAGTATCTGTATGTGTCTACGATTTCGACCTCTTCTTTCTTTATGATGCTGACTTCCTGTTTTGCGGGTTTTTTCCTGAAGTCAATTATCATGTCTTTTGTTTTTGTAACATTAAGATCAAGATAATTGTCTTGGCACCATGTGATAAACTCAGACAGGGCCCTGATTCAGAGCCCTGTAGAAGGGACAACAGAACACTGTCCTCTGAAAACTGGACCAGGTACCTGCCCTCCTGACTGGTTCTGCAGGCGTCTGTATACATGATGTACAGCAAGGGTGAGAGAACACAGGCCTGGGGTGAACCAGTGCTGCAGGTGACACAGTCACACATTCAGCCATTCACTAAAACCGCTGAACTCTATCAGTTACAAAGTTTAAAAGCAACAGTAAAATCTGCTCTGAGAGATTAAAATAAGATGCTAAACGTTACATTAAAATGGATGCATCTTATATAAGAATCGTTTCTTCAAGGATTTTCTCAAAGTTTTTCATCACAAGAGATGTGAGAGCTATGGGCCTGCATTCATTCAGTTCTCTAGGCTGTTTACATTTAGGCAGAGGAATGATGTTTTAAGACACCTAAGGTTGACAATCCTGGTAAATTACAGCTTAAAATAAGTTTTCCCAGCTAATTTTAAGATCTCAGTATTCTAAATATCATATCTTATTTCCAGAAATCTGACCAAGACATTTTTCACTTGTTCTATTGGCAGATTTTTTCACTTATTTCAAGGTAAAAGTTCCTTGAAATAAGTTTTTTTTTCTTGTTTTGAGAGCAGCCTTTTTTCTGGTGAGGAAACCATGCTTTCGTTTCCTGAATATTGAGTCTATGACAGAATGGAAGTCTGGGCTATTAATTCTCTGCACAAACTGACTTTCTGACACTCCTGATTGTCCAACTTTTCTCTTCAGTTTCTCGACTTTATCTCAGCGGAGTGACTCACCCACCTGTAACCTGAACGACTTTGACTTGTGGACTGAATGACTGGCTAATGAGTCACTGACCTACTAACTGCTGCCCTGTGCACAGAATAACGTCTGTTTGTCCTCGAAATCCAACAGCTGCTTCGTTTTTAGGAGTAAACTGGAGTGAGCGCTCTGGGTTTAAGCAGTTCAAAAGTGCAGCTATGCGGCTCTGTTTTTAACTGTCGGCTTGTTTTAACGGCGTCTTTGTGTGAGTTCTTCGGTTTGAATGCGGCTTCCTGGGAGATGACGGTCAGATAAACGCTCCGGCCAGCAGAGGAAATTCTTGCATCGTTGTCCGTTTGCTTTCTTTTCCCTCTTTGTTTACCAGAGGCAGATGAGAAGAAGCCTG
The DNA here is from genome assembly GCA_027123335.1 of Amphiprion clarkii. Lineage (NCBI taxonomy): Eukaryota > Metazoa > Chordata > Actinopteri > Pomacentridae > Amphiprion > Amphiprion clarkii. The sequence continues at coordinate 998,337 of CM049569.1, forward strand.
TCTGTCCTCCACCGTTGTGCATTCACCGTCGCCGGAAATTGGCTTTTTGTAATCATTCGCATATAAACTCCGAGCATTAAAAAGGATTTCACTTTCCAGCCAGATGCAGCAGCAGTTAGTGCTCAGGTTTCATTATAGGTAGGCCCTGCTGCTGTAGAAGGTTGTCCAGAGACCTCCTGCTGCCTCTTGTTTCACTTATTGCTCATCAGGTATTGATTTGTCAGCGACCCCAGAGAGCACAGACTGCAGATTACAGTACCTCACTTAGTTTCCTGCATTTGAACTATTGGTGACAAGGATTAGGATGACTACATGATGCTGCAGAATATTTCCCTGTAGCCATAGCAGCGTGGTTTTATTCAAGTATTTAAATATCCTATCAGATGTTTTAGTCAGAATACGACTTCTGTTCAGTCTTTGCACTGCGTGTTTCTGTCTGTGTTTCTCTGCAATGATAAAACTGGAAAAAACTGAAGTTACTGATGTTTTATTTGATCTAAAACTCAACTAAACTGCATGCATTTTATGTAAACACATAAAACAAGAAATTATGTAAAAAAAATCCCAATAATGCCAAATAATCTTACGTTAAATTATCATTTAGTGTGTCTAAAATATGTAATCACTGTTCTTTTTACAACAGAAGCCGGTTTGGTTTGAAACTTGTGTTTTTGATGCTATGAGGAACTTGGTCAGTGAGCAGTGCTCCTGTTAGATGCTTTTGAATAAATAAAGGCTGATATTTCCCTCCTGATAGCGGTTGTTGTCAAGGAAACAGACTTTGTTGAGACATCAAACCGTCACTAGAGAACACTTGATGTCTAGATAAACTTTGATGCTTGTCTTCTCTAGTTTAGCCGACTTTTAAATACAAGATGTGAACTAAAACTCTTTTATTGTACAGAATGAAGCCACTCTGCTTGGTTTGGACTTCCATTTATACGCTGCAGTGTTGATAAATTGAGTTTCCTGCACAGATGATTCAAATGAAGCGGCATTTTCAGTGTGCTTTTCTCTCCATCCAACTGCCCTCTTTGTGTCTTTCTGTTTTACAGCAGGGGAAAGGGGGAAGGGAGACCAGTCTAGGTGACTCAAAGTTGAATGAATAAATGACTAAACTTGTGTGTGTTTTGCTCCTCAGGCAGAGGGAGATGTAGCAGCTCTGAACCGCAGGATCCAGCTGGTGGAGGAGGAGTTGGACCGAGCCCAGGAGAGGCTGGCCACGGCGCTGCAGAAACTGGAGGAGGCAGAGAAGGCTGCAGACGAGAGCGAGAGGTCAGTTTTTATCACAATAAACAAGGACTGGGAAAAACTTCATGTGTGAGAAGAGCTTTGGATTAACTGAAACACCTGGATTTCGCTAAGTAGATGATAAAAGACAGCGCTTATGTATGAATGTTGTGAAAAAATGTACTCTTGTCCAATCAGAGGCATGAAGGTGATCGAGAACCGAGCGATGAAGGACGAGGAGAAGATGGAGATCCAGGAGATGCAGCTGAAGGAGGCCAAACACATCGCAGAGGAGGCAGACCGCAAATATGAGGAGGTGAGGCGCTAACGTCCCTTCATTGACACATTTAATCACAGAATACAGTCACTTCTGCTCATTACATGCTTTAAATGCCCTAAAATCTTCCCTTTTTTTGCCCCAGGTGGCTCGTAAACTGGTGATCCTGGAGGGGGAGCTGGAGAGAGCTGAGGAGAGGGCCGAGCTCTCAGAATGGTAAACCCGGTCAACTCACGACAACATGCACAGATGCTCTCAGCTGGTTTTCTTATAATAAAACCCAGAATGTGTCGGTTTCTCTTCATAGTAAAGCCAGCGACCTGGAGGAGGAGCTGAAAAATGTGACCAACAACCTGAAGTCCTTAGAAGCCCAATCTGAGAAGGTGAGTGAAGGATTTTCACACGTTTACAAGCAGTACTTCTTGGGTACATTCTTAATATCTATACTGTAATGGTTTATAGTATGCCAGAAGAAGATTTAGTATGTCCTAGATTGGAATGTGTCAAATGCAGTAAGCCGAAAACACCAAGATGTCCTCTTATATCTGGTCAAATGTTGCAGTTTGGATGCTTTTCTGGCCATTCAGACCCACAATTCTCTGCACAGTTGCGTCTTGCACAAGTATAAACAGGGTTGAACTGAGAGAGCACAGGAACGACTAACTTATTTTGCATTACAGACTGCGACAGTGAACGTTTAAGCTGCAATATTTTCCCTAATGCCACATACCAAGAGCCCTACACTGAGAAGAGACACAAAAATGTGGTGGAAAAGAGCAGCTACATGTGTGTTTTTGCATGTTTTATTTATTCATTGAGCAGTCGATAATCATAGATGGCAGATTCCAACTGGCAGAAGGAGCCCGAGGGAGCGAACACAGTGGAAACAGGAGTGACACTTTGCCAATATAATAAAAACTTATGGGTGCAGTAAGAATTCAGTTATTTCCTCTGTGGAGACAACAAACTCAGATCAGATAGTAAACAAAAGGTTTTGATAATAAGCCTTTATTAATCCCACGGTGGAGAAAATGGTATTGATACTACAGCAGACATGTAAGGAATATCAGCAGAAAAATGCTAATATAAATAAACCAAAATATGCATAAGTACTAGTTCACATATCAGCAGTATTGCACAGATTCTTACATGAACAGAAAACTTGAGAGAAGTATTGATATTGCAGAGATTTGTCTGTAAATAAGAGTTTTTAAATGTACAGAATATTCATAATTCACAGCTATGAATGTGTTGATAATGTCTGTTCTGAGTTTTTTTTTCTTCATTTACCACAAGAATACCCTCCTATTTTGCTATTACAAGAATATATGAGACTAAAAGTGTTTCGGATTCATAAAACACACAAAACAAGAAAAGCATTTCGAGAGCGCAGTACTCCACCAAGGCTGTCCATTCCCCAATATGTCAGAAATGCAGCATATGTTTGTAGAAATGCAGCATTAGTTTATTAGTTATTGATGATCACAAATCATGGCAACATAGAATGTGGCCATTTAATATAGATGTACTCACAAACAAAATGAACTGCTCTGAGTACAGGTGTGTGTTCTGCATGTTTACGTTATGTACAGATACCGGATCACGCGACCTAAATATGTAGCAGGCGGCAGGAACTGATGGGACTCAGAAACACCCCCACAATTTAATCAGTTGTTCCTTGTATCATTTCTGATGGATAAGTCCTGATAAATCCTCAATGGTGGATTTGTAGTAGGATCACAATCATGTGATCATCAGCAGGCAGCTGATGTAGTGTTCACTGGTTGTCATGGTTACAGTGACGCTGTGCCGCTATCTGGCAATGACACAGAAAAATCTGACAAATCCGTGGATCCAGACTATAAGCTGCATCACTGCCAGAATCTGATCACTTGGTCCTTGAGTCATTTCTGATCTTTACTGAGAATTTCAACCAAATCTGCTGTTCTGTTTTTGAGTAATGTTGCAGACAGACAGACAGACAGACAGACAGACAGACAGACAGACAGACAGACAGACAGACAGACAGACAGACAGACAGACAGACAGACAGACAGACAGACAGACAGACAGACAGACAGACAGACAGACAGACAGACAGACAGACAGACAGACAGACAGACACCGACTGTTACATAACTCTGCTGCGTTCCTTGGTGGATTAACTATATAGAAATATATGCGACCACATGGATAAATGGGGATGTTTTTCTGAGTAACTCCATAAGAGTTAAGTATAAGTTCTGAATGCATGGTAACATGAATACAGATGTGGAAACACACACATGTAGATGACGTATTCCGCTATAATGACAAAGTAGTGTGAAAGTACTGCAGCTGTAGTACTGACGCACTGAAAGTATGTGCCCTGGAATGCAGCCCCTGTTCTTCCACATAAAGCAGCAGCAGACTCAAGCTCTTGTTTTATCCGTTAATGTTAAAGTATGTCACTGACAGACCGTGAGAGGGATAGAAAACATGCATCGCTGCTAAAAACATCACTCTCTACTGGTATTATCCCAAAGCTTTACGAAGCTGCTTTCGTTCTCTTAGACAAACAACCTAAATATACAGGAGACTACACTCTGAACAGCAGGTCTGACACCCGGCACATCTCCGCCTCCCTGCATCCTGTCATTTAGGCTCCTCTGTGGCTCAGCGGGCAGTAATTTAGCCGAACCGTCCCACCTCCTTCGGAATTGTGTGTCATCATTCCCTGCTCACAACAGAAACCATTTATTCTCCCCTTCAGGGTTGTGCAGACGAAACTTATCAAAGACCCCATCTCCTTTGAGTTGAAATACACAGTACACTGGAAAAAAGCCCCTCTCAAAACAAGAAAAAAACTTATTTCAAGGAACTTTTACCTTGAAATAAGTGAAAAAATCTGCCAATGGAACAAGTGAAAAATGGCTTGGTAAGATTTCTAGAAATAAGATATGATATTTAAAATACTGAGATCTTCAAATTATCTGGGAGAACTTATTTTAAGCTCTATTTTACCAGGATTGTCAAGCTTAGGTGTCTTAAAATAAGCCAGATGTGCTTTATCTTAGATTGAGTGGGATGAGACATTTAGACTAAAAATAAGACAAACAGACTTGGTAGGATTTAGAGTTTTTGCAGTGTAACCGATCCACCGCATGACAGATTATCCTCTGAGGTAGCTGTTTTTATTATTATTTCGTCTTTAGGCTGCGTAAGTCTTCCACTATGCAGCAGCAGCAGCAGCCAGTAGAGTCCTGCAGTACATTCTTTGTTTGCAACATTCCTCCCCAGGCACAACAGCATGCCAGGTTTACCACATGACCACTTTCCTTTAGCGATATGGTGTTGTGCTTTTGCTTCTGTCGGCATTGCAACCGAAGCAGCCTGTTCCCAGGCCGGACCAACACCTGGGCGCTGCCTTCCTTTCTCTGAGAGGTGCCACAGGGCGGCCGTAATCCTCCAACGACTGCGTCCTTCGCTTTCTGTGCATTTCTGTGTGAAAGCGAGTACAGGCATGCAGTTTTATACGTCTGCCGCTAAGTGGCCAATGCTGTTTTCTTTGTGTGTTTTTACAGTACTCAGAAAAAGAAGATAAGTACGAGGAGGAGATCAAAGTTCTGACTGACAAACTGAAGGAGGTGAGGTCATGAGTTTTGGGATTTCACAGCAGAAAACATTTCCAGAAAGATCCAACATTCTCCCGCTTGGATAACTTTTGTATATTTGAGCGAGTACATGTGTGTTTTTAATGTGAAACAAATAACAAATGCAACACATAACTGGCAAAATGACACTCAGGAAACTCAATAAAAACACTAAGACAGGCGTCACAATTAAGCTTCAGTGCTTAAAATCCATCCAGGAATCTTTATTTTATGCCTCCTGCACTATTTCCCTACATTTTTTCATTATATATCCATCATAAAAAGTCATAAATGCCAAAACAAATTCCACTTTTTAAGATTTTCTCACTAAACTGATGATTTTAGCTTGTTTTTTAATCCGATTCATGTATAAATTCCTCTAAACTCTAAATGTGAAGCATATAAATTGAAATGAATGGAAAGGCTGCTGAACCCCTGCGTCTACACATTGGATTCATTTGTTCGCTGACATTCTGCTTCTGAATTCCCGCCAGGCTGAAACCCGTGCAGAGTTTGCAGAGAGGACAGTGGCCAAACTGGAAAAGTCCATTGATGATCTGGAAGGTATGAGAGCAGTAACTTTCACGCTGAAAAGGCAGCATTTTTTTCTGTTTTCGCACATGAGGAGAAATATTTGTCCAATCCACCAAACAGCCAGTGATGTGCCCCTGAGGAAGGCTTTAGTTCAGTAAGTTGAGACGTGTTTGTTGAGGAACCACAGGTACAACTTAATGCGCACATGCAGAACCACTTAGTTCAATTTGACATGGATCCCAGAAGGAGTGTCCTATTTCAACATGACTGGAAACATTTTTCTTTTTTTTTGTGGAAAAGAAAGCATTCAAATCTATGGAAACTCCTTCCCTAAGACAAGCTAATAAAAGCCCCTTGTTTCTGAAGGACGAGTATTTGATGTCAGCCAGGCAGCAAAGAGGACAGAATGTGCTCGCATGTTTTTAGGTCAGCATTATTTCGCTGTCGAACCGCAGGAAGCTCACTTTATAGAGGTATCAGAGCAGGTTTATGAGGGAGCAGGTTTAGATGCTCACCCAGCAAACGAGCCTAATTAGATTTGCATCGTTCTTTCTTTCAAGCATCTCTGCATCTTTTAAAAGGCCTGACCTCATTTCTTTTCTGTCTTCCCCCTTCCTTCCTTCCTTCCTTCCTTGCTCCCTCTGCTCTCTCGCCTCCTTCCCGTCCTGCTTTCTGGCTCGTTTGTGTCACTGCTGTCCTCGACACCTGCCTGTCCACCTCTGACCTCCAGATGAGTTGTATGCTCAGAAGCTGAAGTACAAGGCCATTAGTGAGGAGCTGGACCATGCCCTCAATGACATGACTTCTCTGTAGACGTCTTTTCTTGCCTTTTTCCGCTTCTGTCTGACGTTCCATCTCCTCTCTGTGCCTTGTGCCCATCTCACTGTGCAAAACATGATTCATTAAAAGTCCTTTTCTTTCCTACTTTACAGCTTCTGTCTCCTTTTTTCCTCAAAGCAGAATAGTGTGACATTTATTGTGTAGCATCAGCTGTGTAAACAGTCATTTCTTGTAATAAGGAAGCCTGATTGTACGATATACAAGGTGAGGAACTTTTGATGTAGTTGTTGCTGTGGATTAATACAGTTTGAAATCTCCTCGACCCTTAAATTTAAATGTAACATTTCTGATGCAGCCCATAAAGTACATGCACTTCCATCCTGTACTGTACCTCTAACAGTCTTCTAGGAGATCATGCATGAAAGGCACTGTGTTGTGGTTGATTTTATTTTGCATGTGGCACATGTTTAACCAAAGCAGTCATGCAAAGCATCTGTCCAGCAGAACAGTGCCGGGATGCAGTCTGACGAACCTCGTACAGAGATTAAATTGTTGTGGCTTGTGCCATTATCTGGCGGTTGAAGGTTCACTGTGTCGCTTCTTCTTTTTGCAGAGAAACTATCAAGTGCCAAAGAGGAGAACCTGGGCATGCACCAAGTCCTGGACCAGACCCTGCAGGAGCTGAACAGCTTATAAACCCACCGAGATGAAGCTGGAGAGGACGAGATCGTCATTAACATTCCATTAAGTGTTCAACTCCATTCCACATTTCGAGCTATAAAATCTTTATTCCCTCACGTTTAAAAAAAGGGGGGGGATTAACTTAATGCTTGTCCCTTGATGTTTTTTTTTATTCTAAGGCACAACTTTTTCTTTAAAGATGGGAAATCATTTGGAACCCATTGCTTCTTCCTCTCTTTTATTTTTATCTCCACCTGTGATTTCAGAAATTCTTTTTTTTGACCACTTATTTAGAAAAAAAAAAACTGGCAATAAATTCACCCAAAGAAACCTCAGATTTGGTCACTCAACCACTTAAAACTGGCTCCATTCTTTTTGTTTTGTTTTCCATTGTATGTGCACATATTGTCTGGTTATTTTTACTACATAGGCTACAGGTGCCATCGGGGTTCCCTTCCCTCTGCATTTGTGTGGCTCTCAAGCGCCACCTAGTGGTGATATGAAGTTAGTAAACAGTTTTTGTACCATCCTTAGTGGCTGCGAGTCAACAGACATTTAACACATTTGTGTCTGTCGTAGCAGTAAAAAACCTCCTAAATCTGTGTTTAGTGGACAGATGACCTCACGGAAAAGGTTTCAGGCACAGACTGCTCAGTGTTTTTACATTTAATTGGAATTTAAAGCCTCTTTTTCCAAATTTTGAATAAACCGAAGCCGACTGAGAGCTGTGCATGTCCCAACTGTCCCCGAGCTCAATCTGACCACTTCACAGCCAACGATACGCCATAATGTAGCCCATATTTACTAGATTTACAATATATTGTATTACATGAGCGAGCTGAACCCCAAACCACTGGAAGCTCAGTGAGTTTTTAGCAACCATGGATACTTATTGTATATAGTAGAAGAATGTTAGGTATGTGACAAGTTGTATTGCTTTCATTTTTTTTTGTTTTGTTTCATTGACACCACTTCTTTCTCGCCAGGGGAACTCTCAAGACCAAAGAACACACACATAACACAGACAATTAATTCCTCAAATGTTTTATTTTTTTGTTTGTGATGGTCTTCGTGGTTTCATCTCATGCCAGGGCCACGGAAAAGCGCCTCACATTTGACTGAGACCATCTCCTTGAAATATTTCACTCACCACCCCACGCCGCCCTCCATGTCAACCTAATAAATGTTTTACAGAAATCACGACTCGTTTGACTTTTTTTGTGCAATTTGATGGTTCTGAATTTTGTCTTATTTCTGAAATAGTGCAAATGTCGCTTCATTAAGTGCTTCATGGCGTTAATTAGATATTTGTACAGTTGAGACCTACAGCGCCTACAGGAATGTAAATACAAGCACATGATCCTCGGTCTGTCTCACATAGAACCTCTGATGATCCATTAAACCCCACGAGGGGGAAGTTTCACTCCGATAGAGGTGATTTCTCTACTTATGATTTTAGACGCAGAGCGTGACTTCTTGGTCCTTTCTGCTGCATTCTTCTTATGGGGAGGGTTGTTGTTCAGGTGTATTTCCTTCGAAAGGCGCAACCTAGACGGACAAAAACCCAACATTTCAGCATTTCTGTGCAAGAAAAGCAACAAACACAACTGTGCTGAACAAAAATAGAAGCACAGCATGTTATACAGCGGTGTAAAGTTTCTAGATGCCCTTAAAATTCTGCAATCTCAAATATCATGAAATATTACTGGAAACATCTTTTTTGTGTTTCAAAAGGTGTGGCTGCATTAGGCAAATACAAATGATATTTTCTTTTTGTTTACAAGAAAACTAACAAAACTACTATCTACCAAAATGACCCAATACTCAAAATTTCTTATTTTTATGGAACCAATCAATTTTTTATGGCTTTTTAAGGATTTGTTTCGGATTTACTAAAAGAAATTGCACTTGAAGACCTAAGAGTGATTCTTAATGGAATATGTCCGAAAACTTTCTTCCACCTCTGTATGTTGTTGGTTTCTACTCATTCTTGTTACCATACAGGAATAAAAATGTGTTATTCCAACATATAGCACAGCTGCATGGAGCATAATCCCACTCTTTCTGAAGGACTTGGTGGACAACATCATGTTATGGAACATCCAGAGGTGTGTAAAATGATTTTCTGGATGACAAATGGTGCAGCTGTGGACAGCTAAGTGCCTGGGTTTGAACCTAACCCATAAACCAGCTTCCTGTTCTCGTCTTTCGCTTCCTGTCATTTGAACGAAGCTGCATTTTTATAGTCACTGCTCAAAGGAGTGTCTGTGCTCTTTACGTTATCTGATCTTTGTCCTTTAAAACCACACCTCACAGGTGTGGATGAACTCAATAGTGGAGAAACTGTTTGTGCACAGTCAGCTAAACTTCACCCACTTTCTACCAAGAGCAACGAGGTTATTCTCCATGTCAGAGAAGAGGGCTACTGTATTTCCATGCTCTGTTCATATCTTTGTTCATTTAAGTGCCAGTTTGTGACATTCTTCTTCGTACCAGCGGTTAGTTTGCATTTCCCGCCTCGAGGCCTGCAGAGGATTATGGAGCAGCCTGCACATGGTACAACTGTCTGGGCGTGACTGAAGATGGTGGTGATCCTGTAGCAGCCTGGAAAGTAGATGAAGCGGAAGATAAGACACAAAAACAATCAATACAAATAGATAAATCAGGAATAAGAGCACTGAGGTCTCACCCATGCACTTGACATCCATGAAGTAGGAGTTGGGACTCTGCACCAGCCTCTTCTTCTTATGTTTCCTCCTCTCCTCGGCCAGACTGGGGTGCAGCAGATCTTTAGCCAACTGCAGTAGAGGGCACAGCATTCTTAACTAATGGACAATCTGTATTTTACTACATTTTACTGCCGTCTATTTTATTTTTTTGCATATTTCATGTACTAGTAGTAACTGTTTGCTCTCTCATGTGAAGGTTTGTCTTATTTGGAGACCTTGGAGCTCACAGAAGGCCTCATCATGTCTTTGGAAGCCCTCTTTAGTGGAACAGTTAGACAAAGGAAAGACAGACTGAACACCACCTTTACTTACTCAACTGGGAGGAGAATGAAGACAAACTTCTGAATGAATACGAATCTGAATCAGAGTCTATTATATTCCCATATCGACTTAAAAAGAGAAGTATAATTAAGGATGAATGATTAAAAACGAAGGTTACAAGTCAAATGTTCATATGCTTATTATTTTTTCTATTTTTGCTTTTTAATGCCCCCCCCCCTTTTTTTTAAATGTAAATACCATCACAGTGTTGCACTTTATTTCTTCTTTTGCACATTAGTTTCCCCATTTTTCCCTAAATGTAACATGTGAGGTACTGGATACCTTGATTTTCCCCAAGTGGGCAATAATATACTGTTTTTTATCTTGTGCTGCAGCTGTAATCAAACATTTCCTTTTAAATTACAACATTTTCTTCAATTAAAATGTAGAATAAACAACTCAGAATTGTCTACATATTACATAAGTAACAATCTTTAATATTTATGACGCTGAATTGAGATCTATCAACTGTGTTTGATATTTAAAAATTCAAATAACCCTAAAATACCTGAAACAATAAAGGATAAAGGATGAGGCAAGTTACATTCTTATAGATTAAGCACATTTATTGGAAGTAAATGATCTAAGTCTGTTAAATAAATTTCAAAAATCAAGGCAAACTTAATGCTAAACAAGTCAAAATGTCCCATTATCTGTCTATCTATCTGTCTGTCTGTCTGTCTGTCTGTCTGTCTGTCTGTCTGTCTGTCTGTCTGTCTGTCTGTCTGTCTGTCTTGCATTAATGTAACTTTGAATGTGACTTTATATGTTTGTCTCTTGTTTTAGGAAGATCTGAGTGCTGTTTGGTTTATTGGAATAAATACATCGGGTGGAAATTTACTCCTTGTGAATTTAGTTCATAATAATAATTTTTTTTTGTACTTAAACGCCTTATAAATGCGACAGAATTACAGTTCTAACGCTTGGATACTATAAGGTGTTTACAGTCGGACGCCCCCTACAGTCTGAGGAATGAACTACATGTCATCACAGGAGCACAGACATGTCCAGACAAGTCCAGGCATCCTTCCACCAGCTCTACATTAAATACACTATATACACATATATATTAACATGTTTTAGCAAGTTCACACACTTTAATCACATTACCTTCATATATTATAATCTTGCATTCTCAGTTTATGAAAATATTCAAGCAGCTTACTGTCAGTCTGATCTGATTTTCTACAAGTTCCAATATTTCAATCCAGGTTTTTAAAAAAATAAAAAAAACATATTTGTACTTACAGGCATTTTTGCTCAGTTTAGTGGATGTCTTTTGTCCGGTATAAATGAGCTGTGATGTCTTAGATCAGCGATCAGATGAGCCTCCAGATTCACCTGCAGCTTCTTGTTGATCTGATCAACGCTTACATCAGAACAAACCAGCAGGAGTTTTTCTGTTTCAGGGAGGAGCTACAGGGGAAGGAAAAAAATTTCACTGAACTGGTCCATCATATTAAATAATGCTTTATAAATAGAACAAACAGGAGTCAGAACAGAAACTAATTAGATGAATGTCTCTCAGAACAGCTACACTCATTTTCCAGGTAGTATTTTGTCTTGATATCTTAAATAAATAAAGAAAACCTGACTATCCACTCAATTAATTCTATATAAATAGAACAAACAGGAGACAAAAAAACTAGCATTTTTTTTTATTTATTTAATTTTTATTCTTTATTTTACCAGGTAAGAAAAAAATAATTAGCTAAATGTTTCTGCCAGAACAGCTACACTCATTTTCCAGTCATTGTTGTTGTTTTCAATGCTGAACAGACCTTAAATTCTCTTTATACACTCACACTAACTCAGTGATGCCTCCTGAAATGTTTCATGGGGGTGGTCACTGAAAATCACCCAAAATCCCAAAGCCATAACTGAATTTTAGGAATTCTATCATGCTGTTGTTGTACAGATACAAGTTGAAAACTGCCAATATAAGACTAAGAAATCACAGACTTTGGTGTTTTATTTTACAATAAAGGTTATTAATTATCTGATGTTCCACAGACTAATACAGGTACATTTAGAGTTTTAGTTAATAGACTATATTTGAATGGGAAAAAAAATCACCTAAAGGCACAGAACCCACAGTGGTGTATTTGATAATTAATTGAAAATTCTGGTCATATATGGTGATAATTTCTGAAACTTCAGCAATTTATCTTACAATAAAATGCATTCTCATTGTTATTGGGCTACCTACTGCCAAATTTTAATGTTTAATAAGAGGTCACGTTATTTAAAGCATCATTTAACAGAATAATGTCTGTGCTGCAAATTTCCTGTTATGAAATGGAAAAAATCTCCCTCGATAATAAAAAAAGACATGACATAAATATGTAAGCGTTGACTCTGTGTGGCATACTGTGATTTAACATTAGATCCTGTTCAGTCCTGCCTCCATGTCAGGGTTTAATTTATAATTCTAAGTAGTTCAAGTTACTGCTGTATTGTGTTGTGCTTAAATGTGCCTATCTCTGGAGACACTCATATTCATCCTGCTGCTGTCCGTTCGATGCTGTAGATATTTAAACTAAGAGGAAAAACTCTTAAAAACACCTAGAAGGAACAAACTAAACTCCAGTTCCAGTTAACACTTTGACATCTGTGTGCACCTCCATCAACAACAGGCACAAACTGCATCTTGTGCACTTAAACCTTGATGTGTGTATTAGTAAAATCTGGGGTGTCCAATGAGATTTTAGTGGTTGCTTTTTGGAGGACCCTGTGGTCTAGATATATGAAAAAAATGTTTTTTTCTTCTTTTTTTTTTTTTACCATAAAGGGTTAAAAAAAGTTCTCTTTAAATTGTCTTTGCACTCTTAATATATCAAGTAGTTGTGAGATATTTGTAATGTAGCCTCGTCAGTTGGTAAGACGCATCCTAAATGTACTAAACGTAAAAGAGAAACTAACTTCAGCTTCCGGCTGACTTACTGCCACAAGATTAATTAGTTCCTTTAATTTTGACGTCACCCGCACTACAAAATTAGTATTTTTATATTTTCTTTTATTTATTTTTAGCTAACAAATATTCTTTGTTTTTGTTTGTTTGTTTGTTTGTTGCAGAACAAGTTAGTTTTTGAAATAAACAATAAATTAACACAACTTTTACTCCGGGTGGCGACAGACATCAAACCGAGCGAACCCAGCAGCCTCCCGGAGCCACGACGACAGAGACGATTGACGGGTGATCCGACCAATGGAGAAGTTTGTTAGCAGTGACGTCTGCGCCTCCACAGCGGGGCGGGACATCCGCAGTAGTAAGCTAGCTAATAACATGGCGAAGACTTACGATTACTTGTTTAAACTACTTTTAATCGGCGATTCGGGCGTCGGAAAGACCTGCGTGCTATTCAGATTTTCAGAAGATGCCTTCAACTCAACGTTCATCTCCACTATAGGTGAGTAAAAGTCGTAGTATTAGTATGAATTTAGGTTGAAAAGTGGCACAGGAGCAGCCCATCCCGTCATGCTAATTCGTTGCTAACTTTTCGTGCTAGCACTGGTGGCTAGTCAGGAAGCTACTCAACCGGCCGGTTTGAGGGGCTTTTCCGGGACCCTCTCTGACACTTTAACCAACTAGAATACTCAGAGAGCCCCAGTATGAATGATCTGAACGGGTGTGGCCCCCTTTTTTGATTTTTGTAGATAACTATGGCAAGCTGTGCTAACATGCTACAAAGCATGAGCTAGTTGAGTTAGTTAGCAGAGTCATTTCCCCTCTACGACCAGCTGCCTTGTAGCAGACGTTACAGAAAGTATTAATTATCTCCACAAACATTCCTGTGCTTCTAAAATAAACTCAAAATATCACTGGCAGTGGGATGCTGAGTCAGTGTGGGCGACTGTCAGATGTTGGGTGAATTGTGTGACTTTTGTTTTTCTTCAGGTATTGACTTCAAAATCAGAACAATAGAATTAGATGGGAAGAAGATCAAGCTACAAATATGGTAAGATACCCAAATATAAAGTGCACTTCCACCTGACAGCTGGTGGATGACAGTTACAGTCAGTTTCCATCTTGTTTCATACATCAAGTTTAAATTAATGTAGTATAATAAATGCCTGAACTGGTTCCTGCCTCCATGAAGGTTGTAGTGCTCAGTTTTCTTTCTGTTCATAGTTCAACAGCACCACACACTATAGCTTCCTGAGTAACTTTAAAGATCCCATACTGTGCCTCTTTTCAGCAAATGAATGAAAGTCCCAAAATGGTGTCTCAATTTTTCAACTCAAAATACTGGAGAGATGGTTCAGTTAACCATAAATATGTAACCCCAGTTAAAATGTGCTGCTTCAGTGTCTGAAGCTCTTAAAGCAGCACGTTGTGAGAGGGTAAGATTATACAAAGTTTGAGCTAGGATTCTGGTTCGTGGTGTTACGTGGCACCTCAAATGCTCACTGGCTTGTAAAGCTGGATGGTGATATAGTATATAATGTCCTAATAGCTAATCAGCTTTTAGTTTATACCTACAAATTTAAAACAACCAAAGGATGTAATAAAAATTGATTTTCACAATATGGGACCTTGATGTTAAAACATCACCTTTAAACAAAAACTTCACACTTTAACCTTAGAAACATGTTTATTGTAGGTCACTTGTATAAGACTGTATTGATTAATGAATTAACTAGACTGAATGTAAGCTGTACAGCTAGTCAATATCTAAGTATCATGACGTGTTTCATAGAGCTTATCACCAAAATTAGTATGGAACCATAGGAAGGTAGATTAATACTATATCTTCAAGTCTGTAAAAGATGTGGTTTAAGGAACAGTTAGCATTGGAGCTATGTATTTACAAGCAGCTGTGGGACTCCAGGCAGCATCTTATAGCCCTCTATTCACACCAAACGGACACTACTGGATGTTGTGGTGACTAGTTTGTAATCAAACAGCACACAACATGAAAATTGCATTACAGATTTGATTTTGTATTTCTTTTTTTGTAAACATTTGAAAATCATCTGTTTCTTGTTGTTCTAGTCTCTTTCCTGAATGCACAAAATGAAACTGACATTTAGATTTTTTGCTTAGTCCTTAAAATCTTTGAGAAACTATGGGCTGGGCAGAGTGAATGGCTTTGGGCAGGTTCTGCAAGACTGCATTAAGAAATGTGTTTTTCTGTGTAGGGATACAGCAGGACAGGAGAGGTTCAGGACTATCACAACAGCCTACTACAGAGGAGCCATGGTGAGTTGCATCGTCAGCCTTTCTAATAATGCAATAACAGAGATTATCTTTGGAAATTGATCAGGTAAATTGGTAATCTTGTCAGATGTGAGCACTGCAACATGAACCTTTACCAGAACCACACCCATCGTTGTTGTTGTTGTTAATGTTGTACACACCTGGACAACCTGAGGAGTGCTCTGTACATCGCTGTGGTGTTTTCTTTAGCCTCTCCTTCAGTTCAAGTTTAACTGGATACCTGTATTTGCATAATTTAATTCAGAAGCCTCATTAATCTTTGTCACCTTTGCTGCTTTTACTTGAGGCTCCAAAATAACAAGACTCCTCTCTAGTAAAGTATGACATGTACAGTTAACCAGTCTGAATTTTAAAGTCTGTCTTTATGAATGAATAAAAATGACTTCACTGTTGTCTGGCTGTTCCTTTTCTTGTCTTCTGCTCTATGAACTCTCCAGGGCATCATGTTAGTGTATGACATTACCAATGAGAAGTCCTTTGACAACATCAAGAACTGGATACGGAATATAGAAGAGGTAAAACCTTAAGTTTTTCTTTGTATTCACCTCTTCTGTGCCATTTTGAACATTTTATTTTTGCCACTGATCTTCTACAAAGAACTGCAGTGTATGTACATAGTTGAACACATTTTATTACAGTTTCCTTTCTGTTCAACATGCCAACTTCCTTTTTCTTTAGCATGCCTCAGCAGATGTGGAGAGGATGGTCCTTGGGAATAAGTGTGACGTCAACGACAAGCGACAAGTGTCCAAAGACCGAGGAGAGAAGGTGGGGATGATAAATTTGATAATGGATGCAGTGAAATCTTTCTTTCACTGCATTATTCTCTGACACTGATTATATCTCTGTTCTCCTTCTGTAGCTGGCGCTGGAGTACGGGATCAAATTCATGGAGACCAGTGCAAAGGCCAACATCAACGTGGAGAATGTGAGTTCTAACTTTTACTTTCGTAGGTGAAATAACGTTGTAAGAGCTGACATCATTCTTCATTTTTTGCATCTGGAAAATGTGCTTAGGAGAAACTATATTTTACAGTAGACTCCTTCACAGACAACCTTCATGTCTGGTAAGAATTTTGCTGAAAAAACTAATAGTAAAAGTTCAGTTTATTAGGAAGTTGTTTGCTGATAGTTAAATGAAAAGACTGATTCATATCAGTCTGTGAAATTTGACAGCGGTAGCTTAGTTTAGCAGGAGGACCGGAAGCAGCTTGTCTGACTTTATCAGAAGGTAACAAAATCCACTTACAAGCACCTCCAAGATCCACTAATTTACACACTATGTCCTGGTTATTTCTCTGAAAATCGAAGTGGAAAAAAGAAAATCTGCTTTTGTAAGGGATTGATGTGTGCAACAATATATATTTTAAATGAGGCACAAGTGCTTATTTGTTGAATCTAGATTGTTCTGAACTGTTTCTTTCATGCTACTGACTGCACAGTAAAGAAAAAAATTAAACAATCCTAAAGTGTAATTTCTTGTAGAGTTGCAATGTATCAGGAGCTCCGTCGGGCACCTCTGATTTTAGCTGCTTACGCCCACTAGCTGCACCAGAGTATGCAGAGGAGGATCCAGTAGGTTGTCGATCATAGTTTGCATTTCGTTTCAGTGGAGAGTTGACAACATTGCAGCATAGTTGATGGAAGTTGCTAATTCTGATTGACTGTGGTTCAACTTTGTTGCTGCTTCCAAATTGGACGAATTCTAATTGACATCCTAACAAGTTTTGCAAAGTAATTTTTAATTTTCCCACTGTTATGTTATTTGTGGCAAATAACAGGCAGGAAATTGGTTCATTATTCAATTCTGTGTGAGGATTGATAGAATCCAGGAGCTGTAACATCACATCTAACATGGATATAGAAGAATTTCTACCTGTTTGCTCTGCCAAAATAAGAGACAAAGTTTACATAATTAAAAGTGGTTGCTACAACATAAACGTTCGTTATATTATACAGGAAAGTCCCATGTTGCCGTGTTCAGTGTAGACAAAATAAAAAGGGGATTACTGAATAGGGAGAACGTCTTTGACAACCAGCAGGTATTCCCACTTTTCAGCTCTGTTAGTTTACAGTTCTGACTTTATTTTGAGGTCATGTACCTTTCAATCATGATGAATAGTGTGATGTGGTCACTGTTTTAGACTGCACAACTTTTGGTGTTACAGGTGAATAATAGTGATTTTTATTACTGAGATTCTCCTCCCCAGAATCACCACCACTAATTGCTCATGTGTTTTCGACTGCAGGCCTTCTTAACCCTCGCCAGAGACATTAAAGCAAAGATGGACAAGAAGCTGGTAAGAATTTAAAGGCCTGGGGACATTATTTGTGCTTCACTAACAGTAGTTATTGTATGAGTGGTGGATATATGCTGGAATTTTGCTCATTTCAATCGGCTTTTCTGTTTGTTTTCGTATTCCAGGAGGGCAACAACCCGCAGGGCAGCAATCAAGGAGTAAAGATCACAGAACAGCCCAAGAAGAGCAGTTTCTTCCGCTGCACGCTGCTGTGAGAAGACGGGATTCTGCATCTGCCATCGCCTTAACTTGTGTCCCCCACTGGACAGAACTGGACAGAGCCCACTCTGATCTCTCTTCCTCACTGGTCTTCCTTCCATCTCCTTCTGATTTGTCCTGTGATTATCATGTTCGGAAAAAGCCTGTCTTTCCCTCGGTTTACCGGTCTTCCCCTGACACCTGTGGATCTAACTACTGTGGCCTCTGTTACATACTAAATCTAAAATTTTTTTTATTTTCCTGAGACTGACGGTTTCATCTTTTACTTCACTTTTAAAAGGCTGCCTCTTTGTGAGACGCTGAGAACGATCAAAACTTCTCTGCCCATAGTTTTAAGCTCTCACCTGTGGGTTACATGTTGTTAGTATCATCCTTATTTATATCCTCACTGGCCAAATTACCGTATACTAGTCTAACGAGCTTAAATTTCAAAAAATACTCCATTGATACGTGGTAAGAGCACAATCCCACTTATATACTTTTATTTTTAAGCTATTCTACTAAATGTTTGTACTGACAGGGTGGTTTAGATATATATTTTTTTGCATCCACATGTAAATGCAGAAACGTATATCAGCGATTATATTTCACCGTATGAAATGGTTATGCCAGTGTATTTTACTCATCATATCAACAGTCGGGTTTACATGTCTTCTGTCCACCTTTTCTATTCATTCCTCTCTGTTGACTTCATATTCTCAAACATTCCATTCCTCTTGCCAACACGTTTATGTGCAATGTTCTGCTGTAGAGCCCAGATTTGTCCATGTTCAAAGTATTCAAGTGGCTGCAGTAAGGCTGGGTTCTCGGCAAAATCTGCTTGCTTTAAGGGCACACAGATTACTTTTGTAGTTGCTCTCTGCAGTATTTTACGTATTGCAGTGTAAGAAAAAGCGAACCCATGGCTGGTATGAGATTATGAGTGTTCACTGCAGCTCTGCAGGTGAGCTAGCAGTACCTGAATCTAACACCTGGAGGCAATTAGGTTACACTGAAGGAATCGCAGCGATGATGAAATCCTTGTTTTATGCATTTGTTCTTCTTCCAGTTGTCCGTTCCAATGGGGGGAACACGTACACAACTGTTTTCTGGGCCTTGGATAGGGGCTGTGCTGTAGCAGTATTTATGGAGTGAAACAAAAACATAGCACCAAAATGACAAAGTGCCCTTTTTATGTTCTTATTGATTATGCACTTTTTTTCCTTTCTGTGTTTAAAAAAAGAGAGAAGAAAAAAAAGTTCTTAACATTTATTGACTGTGTTTGTTTAAGTCTTAACTGAAAACAAAGAATACTTGTGCACAACATTCCCCTGTACCTTATCTGGGCTTCCTAAAAACATCGGAGCACTGAAACTTCTCTTTTTAGTTATTATATTGAAGGTGTTTTCCACTATTTTCATTTTCTCTCGCTTGATGATTTGGCAGGTTTCTTGTTGTTTTCCACCTTCTTATATATTCGCCATCGATGCTTTTGGGAACCCCAGACGTCCTCTTTTACGCCACCTCTCTGCAGATATTCTTGGTGTTTTGGCCCAGCATCATGGCCGTCTGAACTATGCATTCTGGGTGCGTAGAAAAACCTCAAAAAGCTTTGCACATTCGACTTAACGAGCTTTATTTGAGATTAGAAATGTGCAGAGGAGCTTCGCTGTTTTATTTTCTGCTGTCACTCCGAACTCGTGCTTAGAGAGCTGCTCAGAGGATAAAAAAATAGGAAATGAATTATGGTTAAAATCACATCAGAGCTTTTACAAATTGAACAAATTGTTGAAAGTGGTGCTGAAGAGTCTTTGAATCAAACCTGGAACTTCACAAATGTTTTCTTGTGGGTTTAAGAAGTGCATCTTTTGTTGAACTGGTTCTCTGAAAGTTCAGGTTTGTGGGCTTGAGTTTGGCATCGTTTTGATCTAGATTGTTTTCTTTTGATTGGAGTCTCTTTTTTGCGATTCTCTCCCCTAGTAAATCTGGCAGTTCTGTGTTCACATATCTTAAACATTCCTTGACCAAATTTGGATTTCTTCCCTGATTATTGTCGGACTTCACATGAAATAAATGAAAAAAATTCAGCAGTTGTAAATAAGATCTACAATGATTGTACTGTAGTTTCATAAATCTTATTGGTCTACACTTTTTGTAGATATGTGTACTTTTGATGATTTATTAAAAATGAGATTCTTAAAGATGTTCAGTCACCTTATTGTATTTTTTATTTTTACACAATCTCAGCTAATGAACATCACAAACAATATAGAGAAGGCTATTTTAAATATTGGTTAATTCGATATTTGAATTGTAACCACCATCCATAACCCACTTTATATAAAAAAAACTATTGGAAAGTATTATATATCACCTTTAATATATGGGGGGCTGTAAATGGTTCTCTAGAAGAGAAATTATGTTAAATCGTAACAAAAGAATAGATAAAATGTGCGAACAGCATGATGAACAAAAAAATGGCTTTCTAGGAAAAACAGCTGAGTACATAAAAGAGTAAACGATGGATGGAGTTTGGGCTTCTGAAAAGTGAAGCCAACATGGAAAAGCCTTGAACCTGCATTCTTTGTAACAGCCCACAGGGGGCGACTCCTCTGGTTGCAGAAATAAGTCATTGTATAGAAGTCAATGAGAAAATGAGCTGACTTCTCACTTGATTTGTTGCCTCAGTAAACATTTTCCTAATGAATTTATGCTTTCAATCTCTAGTTTCGAGTCTCCCTCAATAGAAAATGATGCTCATTTAATACACTGTGGTCCCATTCAGAGGAGAATACACAGAGAGTATGTTTTAGAGTTGATTTGTAATTGACAGGTCACCGCCGTATCACCATGCTGAGTGTTATCAAGTCCTCAGTTAGTTCCACCTGTCACCAGTTGTATCTGCTTCAGATCAGCAGTCTTCTACATACAGCTGATGTTCAGACTGTACTGAAACCTCTGCAGGGCTGGTTGCTGAGAAATGTTGTCAAACTTGTGACGCCGCTGCTGTCAGTTTGTATATGATGATAAGAGTTAAGTAAACTATCAGTGGCACCATGAAGACGCACCTCTGATGAACAGGTCCCTGAACTGGGATAAAGCTACGTGTTGTGTCCATCTTTTTCACTCTATACTGCACATGTCATCTGCACACTGAAATCAAACAACACAATCTAATGCACATGTAGTTTCTGTTGGTTTAAAATCCATTTTTGTTTTTGGTGAGTTTTGTATATTTTCTTCTCTTTTTTTGGATCATTTCCCATATTATTTATTTTGGGACACCTACTGAGACATGTTTTGTCCTCCGTAGCTGACAGTTTTGTATTGCAAATGAATCTGATACTCTGTACAGAACGGTGCTTGTAGTTCTGTTCTGGAACATGCAAATGTTCTGTGTTTGGCTCAGAAGTGGGAAAAAGAACCGATATTATACAAATAATAGCCAAAGCAAATTTTCAGAGAAGTTGGGGATTCATAGGGGGCATTTCATTTACTCCTTATTAAACATACTCACACATTCCCGCTTCAAATTTGCAACTACAGATAAATAAATGTTCACAGTCTAAGTTGCAGCTTTTACTTTAGTCACCTGATGTGGTTGTATCACCAAATAGAGCTTTTCTATTGATATACTTACATTTTGCACTATAAAACAATAAATTTAGTAAGAAATATAGTCTCTCATGTCATCTTTTCTAGTTAATTGAATTTAAAATGTCTAAATTACATTTTTTGGACTAAAAACATGAGTCAACTTGAGGCATTTTGACCTAAAATGTTGAGTTGAATGAATGAACAGCTGAGAATCCACTCAATCCATTAAATTAAGTTTATAGGAAACAAAACCGGCATACAAACAGACTTACTGGGATGCATTGTTGGAGAATTAATTCGGAAACGGTAGAAACCTACTGTATATCTTTGTTAAATTAAGTTAGGATGGTTTCTTTGCATAATAATCTAAATAAATCCAACCATGGCAAAGTTTTGTATTAAATCCAGTCCCTACATCATTAGACTTCTCAAGTTCAGTTAATTTAACTTGGCCAGTTTTACAACTTATAAGGTGAATCATTAAACTAATTAATCAACCAGAGGGCAGTTGACCCACATTTTAAAGGCAGCAGAGGAACTTCTATTAGAAGCTGAATAAACTTAAAATCATTTCCCTGTAGATACCTGTATATAACAATGTTTAAGCTGTCTAATTATTTAGATTATTTTTATTCTCTCGTGTTTTTTGCTTTTCTTTTCTCCTCTATTCAATCAACAAATTAAACAAAAGGTTGCAGTCAATATGTTTTAAGGAATAAAATATGTAGGTATCTACATCTTCAGTCACTTCGTAGCAGGATTCACTTACAGGTTGTAAAACATTTACATTTCTATACAATAGAGTTGACTAATGTGTTGGAATACTGTTTGTGTGTAACTGGAGAATCATTTGCAGAGCAGATCATCGCTTCTGCTTCAGCTGTGCAGGAAGACGACACCAGAAAGACTTTGACCTGTATTTCCTTTCACTCGCTGTGTGGGAGGAAGAGTTCCTCTGAAGCGACTCTCTCGCATTTACAGGAATTTACAGTGAGTCACGTCATCCAGCAGTTCATGTGTCACCAACAAAATGCATCAAAGACAATTCAATTTATTGTCAAGAAAGTAGGACAGCTGACAGATAGAAAATGCATTTTTAACACTCATGTCAGCTCCCACCTTGGTAGTCTGAACATGGAGCTGATGTAATGATGCGTAACAGCGACTGAACGCAGAACTGCAGCTTCTCGTGTCATCTGGGTTTCATTTCATCTCTGATTAGTCCACGTGAAACTTTTTACCATAATGGTGAACACATGTGCAGACATCCATCATTATAACCAAGGCTTTTTGCTATGACTACACTATAAAAACAAACAAAAACAACAAATTATTTTTTTTTAAATCAAAGTTTTACAACTATATCCTTTAAATTATTAATGAAACTATTCATTTCAAGTTTAATATTGTAAATACTGTTTCTAAAATTAAACATTATTACTGACAATTAAAAGAAATCAAGAACTGGTTCTGTAATTTTACAGATTTGTTGTTAAATGGGAGGTATCTTGTATAATTATAGAAGTTTTCACAACAAAAATGTCAAATAAGTGTTTTTATCAGTGTATAAACTATCTATCTATCTATCTATCTATCTATCTATCTATCTATCTATCTATCTATCTATCTATCTATCTATCTATCTATCTATCTATCTATCTATCTATCTATCTATCTATCTATCTATCTATCTATCTATCTATCTATCATTGGTAATTTCTCATTGTTTTAATACAATATGTTAATATATATCTTTCATTAAACATTAAATATGCTTATCTTTCATGTCCATATCTTCCTACATAACAGGCAATTTATTTTATTTTATTTTATTTACTTCCTTTTAATTATTAGATGAAATTGTTAAATTCACAACCCTAACCCAATCACATATAAATATGTAAATATATACCGGTATCTAAAATTAGATACAGTAAGTGATAATTAACTGAAAAAAATAGTATATTTCTCTAATTTTACACAGATTTGTTAAATGATAGATATATTGTATAATTACAGAAATTTACACTACAAAAGTGTTGCATTATTTTATTTTTAGTATCTGTAAGCATTGATAGTCGGTCAAAATACAGCTTGTCATTATTTGTCTATGAGTCAAGATATTATTTGCATGGAAATATTCTTCATTAAAATTTTGATCAATTGCACACAATCTCATGTAAATTAAGGCTAGAAAATGTATTTAAATGATGGAAAATTACTGTCCTTTTATGAGACGTTTTTTCTGTTCTTGTACAGTATTTTTTGGCAATGAACAGCTGTTGTTTGGGGGGTTTGTTGTTTTTTACAGTGTACAGAATCCAAAGTCATTGTCACTTTAAAAAATAACTTAAGGGACTTTTGCATAATTTATTTATTTATTTTAACCTCTGCTACATTACACAGCGTTCTCTCTGAATGTGTGTGACTTCTAAAGAGCTGGGCAGGTGTTGGCTCCGCCCCCTCACAGGTGTGTTCAGGTGAGTGAGCTCTGCTGTGTCATTTTATCACTGAGCTGCCGGACGAGGTGAGGAAACTTTGCTGTGAGCGATGCTTCTTTTAGACAATTGACTTTTAATTGTAAGAAATAGCTTTTTGTAATTATCTTAGTGCAGATTAAAGGTTAATAAACTAAATGAAAGCAGGTTTGGCATCTTTAATGACTGACGACAACAGGTGGAGCTGCTACAGATGTGAAAACATATCAGGGTTAGATTTTTATCTGGATCCTGGCTCTATTACTTTTAAAAGAAAGTCTGTTTAATGTATGTGTTTGAAATTTTGAGCTTAACAGAGGTACAGTGTTCTCAGAACCAAATACTTTGCCTGAAAAACTACAAAAAAAAGGGATATTTACTGACATTTCCTCTGCCTGTATGTGTTTTTTACTGTATGTGTGCACTTTATATGGAAGTATTCAACATGTAGAGTCAATGAGATGTGAATTCTGCCAACAGAGGATTAAATGAACCGTCTCCCAGGACGATGGAGGGAAGTTATCCGTCACAGGAACAACACGACGCCGTCACCTGGTTCAAAAAGTCCCAGCTCCAGTCTGTGATCAGCAACGGTTTAGTTCCAGAGTGGTTTCATGGCATCATTTCCAGGAAGTAAGTTTACAAGTTTTATCTCCGTCTGCAATCTACAGCAGCGGAGGAATGTGGAGGGTTATGATACAAGATAAATAAATTCACTTTACAGCATGCAGGGCTTGATTTACTGCAAATGCTCTCATATAGTAAGTCTTTAGGATGTTTCCTCCACTCTACACATAAAATTATTCTCTTGTTAAAAGAGATTTTCTTTGTTTAGCTCCTGCCTGGAACAGATGAAACAAAGTTTATGTTACAGTAGCAAAAATTAAGGCATAAAATACATCCGTGATATGTGAGTAATGAGTAAAAATGCATATGCTTTAACAAAGGTCAGCAGGGAAACGTAAAATTGCCAGTAATAAACTTCTTGAGGAAGTGACAGCCGCATAAATAGAAGAATCAGGTTTCTTTTTTGTTGTTTGAAACACTTTTGTTTACGTTTTTTTACTCCAGTTTTAGACAATGAACAAAACAAACAAGCAAACACTGTTAAATCCACACTGTTAAAAACAATTTTGTCCAAAAAAAAGTAAAAATTTGGCAGCCAGGATGCCACAAAAATATTATGCATGGAAGGTGTGTCCCACAACAACTGTTAGCAGAACCTTTTTAGCTGGTAGAAGATGAAGAACCATCAACCAACAGTGTTCCTAAAGAATGGGTAGAGCAAAGCTATGTCCTCTCTTCTAGTTTTCATATTCTTGATTGAATGTCTTCCTCTACCTCATATTATCAGGATCAGACTAATTCTTTGGACTGTTTTCCATCAGTCAGTTTGTCCTCTTGGTCAGCAGTAACAGCAGCTAAATATCTAGCTTCTACTGCTGAGAAAAAGATCACATTAGCATGGATTAGAGTAGAGTTAGCAACCAGCACAGAAAACATGGAATAAAGATGTTACCATTGATGTGGAAACTGAGCCAATCAAGCCTTTGATAGTTGACTACTTATTACTGATGAATATGGAACAGAAAAGTGTAAAAGAGGAGGTTTGTTTTTCAAATATTTTGAAGCCCAAATATCCTCCGGTTCTGGAATGACCCATAACTACAAGGCCAAACTATTAATTATACACTTTAACTCATGATGCGTCACAGATGTGCCAGTTGAATGGTGGACTTTGCCCTTATAATATTTTATTTTCTCCTTTGTATGGTGTACGTATATGTGGATTAATGTTTGGCACAGTGTAATGATATCTATTGACTGAGTTGACAGGAATACTTTTCAGACTATTCTGTTTGACTGGTTTGTCTTTGAACTTGTTGGTGCAACCAGATCAAAAGCTGCTTCCTGTCAATATTAACATGACAAATTCTCACAGAAAAGTGACTCCAGCTGCGGTTTAAACACAATCCAACCCCATTAAACCTACAGATGAAAATGTTTGTCTGTACTGATTTGTGTAGGACGGCGGAGGAACTGCTCATGTCCAAGCCTCCGGGCTACTTCCTCATCAGAGTCAGTGAGAGCAGGATCGGCTACACTCTCTCGTATCGGTGAGCGTTTGCAGGATTAGGGAAGCTTTATTCAACAGTTTGCACCCAGAAACTCAGCCGGACATTTAAAATCCTGCTTGCTCCCTCAGTGCCGATGACCGCTGCAGACATTTCATGATCGATGCGCTGGAGGACGGTCACTACATCATCCTGGGGGAGGACAGGCGTCACCGGTGTCTGCAGGACCTGGTGGACTTTCATCGCAGGACTCCCATCATGCCTTTCTGCCAGGTGCTGACTGTCGCGTGTGGACAGGTGAGGAGGTTTGTTTGTAATGCTGCCTGCGTGCATTAAAGATTGATGTGGGTTATTGTAGTGCATGTATTGTCCTCTACTGTTAGTAAATGGAGTAATATGAGCTCAGTTTAGGCATTTAAATTACAAGATAACCTTATACCGCCTTATATTTGCTTTCTGCTGTGCCATCTGTCTTATTTGTCCCATGTGAAGTCCTCAGAAAACATCGACTATGCAGAACTACTGTTTCCCCAAAGACTTCCCACCCCCAACACCAGGTTGCTACCAAACAACTCCCCCAATACGACTCCTCCAGTGCCCCAGGAAGATATCCCACCTGCCATTCCTTACCGACCGGAAAACCTGAACAACCCCACAGTCGTGCTGCCAAACAGCCAACCAACCCGGCTCTACCCTTGTTTGGAAGATGGATCTCGACACGTCAACACCCCACTTCCAGCCACGGTAATATTACCCTGAAAAAAGGCCCTTTTTAAAATTCTTAGAATGAAAGATACCCAAAGCTTTTCTGATCAAAGCGGTTCTCAAATAAATGTCTGTTTAAAAGGTTTTGTTGGAAGCAGCGTCTTTGTGGGTATTTATGAGATGCTGGTTGTAGTTATTTAAAGTATAAATCTCAGTGTGAGATGATCAAGGCTTGGCTCCTCTGCTGGCTTGAACTGAAATCACAGATAAGCTTCCATATAATTTTTTCCACAAAGTGAATATTTAAAGGCCCTGAAATCAATCAGCTTCTCACTAAGAGCAGTTGAGATCATTTTTCAGTTGTTTCACATAAAATGATTCTGTCTCTGTTTTGTTTTCACTGCTTTTATTGGGGCTCGGTTAAAAAAAAGAAATGGTGATGTCATGCACTTTTGCACACGAACCAGGATTTAGCAGCCTTTAAATCAAAATCTGACAAGAGATGTGGGGTTGTTTTCTTGTGTTGCCTTCACTGACAAACTAACTCTGATCCAAGTGCACCCATATGGTGCTGATGAAGCAGAGTTTTTGAGTGTTGAACTCAGATTCAAAACCAAGTTTTCAGCAGCTGTAACAGTAATCCTTTAAACAGTGCCTGTGAAAATTTCTCATCTCCATTGGAAGTTTTCCCCATGAAAGCTTTTCAGCACTGAATTGTAGTCAATCTAATATGGCTTTGACAAGAATTTACTTTTAAAAAAAGACTCTTTCATGTCAAAGTGAAAATAGATTTCTACAAAGTAATGTCAATTCATTAAAAATCCAAAATCTAACTATGTGCCTGCATATACATTCATTTTCTACATGTCTGCAGTTAGCAGATGCATCTCTGGTTGCAGTTACAGCCTTGACCTTTAGTGAGTGGGTCTCAGTCAGACTTGCACATCTGGACACTGGAATTTTACCTCATTCTTCCTTGCAAAACTGCTCAAGCTTTGTCAGGTTGCACAGAGATAGTGAGGAAACAGCTCTTTTCAAGTCCAACCACAAATTCTAAGTTGGATTGAGGTCTGGACCCTGACTCAGCTACTCCAGAACATTCATTTCGTTGTTTTTAAACCATTTCCATGTAGCTTTGACTCTATACTTCGGATCATTGTCTTTCTGGAAAAGGCAGCTTCTTCCAAATAGCAGATTTCTTGCAGACTGCAAGATCAGGTTATCCTGTAGGATTTCCTGAAACTTTGCTGCATTCATTTTACCCTCAACCTTTACAAGCCCTCCATGGCCTGCAGCCGAGAAGTATCCCCACATCATGATGCTGCCACCACCGTGCTTCACACTATGATGCTGCCACCACCATGCTTCACATCATGGTGCTGCCACCACCATGCTTCATGTCATGATGCTGCCACCACTGTGCTCCACATTGTGATGCTGCCACCACCGTGCTTCATGTCATGATGCTGCCACCACCGTGCTTCACATCATGATGCTGCCACCACCATGCTTCAGACTGACGATGGTGTGTTTGTGATGATGTGCAGTGTTACATGTCCACCAAACACATCATCTAGTCTGATGGTCAAAAAGCTCAATTTTGGTCTCATTTGACCAAAGAACCTTCTTCAAGTTGACCTCAGAATCTTGCACATACCCTCTGGTGAATTCCTGTCTAGACTTCCAATAAACTTTTTCCAACAGTGTCTTTCTCTTTTCCAGCCTTCCATAAAGCTTTGACTGGGAAAGAACTGGCAAGAGTTGTTTTATGAACAGTCTCGCTCATCTCAGCTACTAAAGCTTGTAACTCCTTTAGAGGAGTCATAGATATCTTCCTGGCCTCCCTCACTATTCTCTTTCTTGTGCCGTCTTGTAAGGCATATTTACACATATACCAAGTTCCTTCCATTTCTGATATGCAGTTATTCACTGTTGAAAAGCAATAAAAGGGGAAGACTTCCAAGGGGAACGAATATTTGTTATAGGCACTGCATCCTCTAACAATCTTTTATGCTGTATTTTTCATGTTTATGACCTCTAGCCTGTGCCAAAGACCAGAAAGAGATACGACTCCAACCAACCTCCTGAAGTCCCTTCTCGAAATTTTGTTCCTGTGAAGCAGAACCAGGCTTGTATCAGAACAGTTTCTGCACCTGAGAGTCCGTCCATGTCCACAGCCTCTCAACAACCAGCAAAGAACCAGGAAGGAAAGCCATCGGTCGTCACCAACCTGAAGAACTTCAAGAGGAAATTCCAAAAGAACAGAAGCACTTCGCAGGATAATACATGCGCAGAGATCAACGCTGAGGCGGCTGATAGGAGTGGAAATACTGAGTCAGAGCATGAGAAGATCACAGGAAACCCCAACCTTACGGGTTCACCATTTTCCTGCACTGATGTGAAACTGACTGATCAAATGTTACCTCAAGAGTACCTGAAACCTCCACCTTTTGCACCAGGCTTCTGATACACAGGCATATATGAAAGCCATGTACATATTGATAAATCCCTGGATGCTACATTGCTGAATCAAACCAAAGATGGAGGATAGAGTGGACATCTAATTCCAGTTTGGTGGTGCAGCCTGCAGAGGAAAAGGAGAATAAAGCACTTTTTCAACCTTCAAGATCGACATTCATCAGAAATTTTACTTTAAAAAAGGCCTTAAAAGGGAAAAAGTTGCATCATTATGGCCATAATTGTTTTGGGTACTATGCTTATTCTTTCTTTGTGATAAATAAAACTCTACAGATGGCTAAAACAAAGACTGAAAACAGAATTAAACAACCTGGCTCTGTTGAAGGAGACTAAATCTAAAGCATTTATCTTTTTTTGGTTGATAAATCCAAAAACAGTTTAACATGTGTACATTCTTTACATAGGACATTTTGCAATTTACATTTTTCTAACAGTTTATTTTTATTTACTGACATTACAAAGAAATATTGTTACATAAAAGGAAGTTATGCAACTGGTTGTCTGTAGCTGAAGCTGATTTCCTGCCAGTTTCAGGGTAGAGGTTGCTATGCCTCTATGATAATATTGTGACGTGTGAAAAGGAAGGAGGGGGAAGTTTTGTGCAGCACATGTAAATTAGAAATAGATCTGTTATCTGAAATGTGATGGAAGTGAGAGACGCTGGTCAAACTTGTTTCACAGGTACAACATTCAATTTTATACAGCTTTCTTGTGTTTTTGCATTTCATTGTGTAGCAGGATGTGAAGATTGTGACGCAGAGAAGTCATACGATAGCTCACATTTATGTCTGAAACGAGATAGGATATGACGCATGTATTTTGTTAAATGACTGAGCTAATAAAGCACCTAAAAATGTTCAGTTTGTGTTATTTTCTAATGCTGCAGTGGTGTCATGATCAGCTGGGATTTAATCCAACCAGGAACCTTTATCTCATGTTAATCCCTCTTTAATCCCGTCTTTTCTGTCTGAATTTGTCAGTGTTGGGATCATGTGGAGTTTGAAGTCAGATCAGATCTCTTCATACCAAACTAATAGAAAACACCTGTATCATGATAGACTACCATCTAGTGGCAGCAAACCACACCAGTAGTGCTGCTCAGATCCTTTATGTAACGCCATAATATCAAAGTATTGACATTAATTTAGGAGTCGTTTTCATAATCTGATTTATTTTAGTTTATTGTGAAAATAGCCCAGTGGCTGACGTTTAAAAATTGAAGTAGATGGAAAAATTTGATTATAGCACCTCAAAATTGTGCTCCAGTATTGACTTTCTATCACTGGTCTGTCACTTTTAGTGTCCTAAAAGCAAAGTTCTTTTGACATCACAAATATGTTACTTATTTATTCCTCTTTATATTTACACATTTATTTCCTTATTTTTGAACAGATTTATTTATTTATTTCTCTTTATATTTACACATTTATTTCCTTATTTTTTAAACAGATTTATGTTTTATTTTGGCACTCCTGTGACTCCATACACAGCAGCATCTGTTCTCCTGGAATATTTTGAATGGTGGTCACCCCAATAACCAAAATGCACCTGTATTAGTCTATGCACATAAGATAATTAGGAACATTCATTATTAAATAAGAAACAAAGGTTTCCCACCTAGCAGGAAAAGTTTTAGCTCATTTAACAAACATGTTTTTGTGTAGTGTTTAAAAAACATTTTATTATATTTATCCTTCCCAGGGTTAAAAGTGAACTAAGACATTCAATCCATGTCATCAAGTCCTCTGATGACTTTTAGAAAATTATACTGTATTATGATATATTAACAAAGGTACAACATTTTCCCTGCTGTTGCATTGTTCTGAGGATGTTTTGGGGATGTTGCTGAGGTAACACATTATAAAACATGACTACAATGTCATCCAAAGTTACATGATAACAAAGGGAGCATGTTTTTAATGCAACATTCATAAGACATTTTAAGAATATTAGGGCATAAGGGACTAAAAGCGTTTGGAGAATGTCACCCTACTTTCAGAGAGAGAGAGAACATTAAGGGAAGTAAAAATAAAAACTTCCTAGAGAAAACATTACTAGAACTTTCTCAGAACAAATAATCTAGTTGGGATATCATTATGTGATTTTTTAAAACTCATGTTGACCTAGTTTTCAACTAGTCTCTGTACTAAAACAGCATAACAGAATTCCTGAAATTGAATTTTGTTTTTTTGTTTTTATCACCCCAAGACTTTGTGTGGCTCCATCAGGCCCCTTTATGGAACATTTCTGCAGCCCCCCGTGTCAACCTGATATCCATAAACTCTGAAGATCACCGGGAGGTCACTGTTAGTCAGAACCGTATAAGGAAACAACACAACCGGATCCTCTCGACTCTTGAGAGGGCAGCAGACCTTTAGAAAATCCCATTTACACCTCATGTCTATTTCAGAGTCTGGGGGGCCACGGTCAGTGGTTAAACGCCGCCCTCCCTGGCCGTTGCGGCGACACGAAACGAGCTAACCCGCTGCGCCGGGAGGCGGAGTGACGTCATCCGGGAAGCCGTTGGTCTTCCAGCTCGGGATCAGCCCGCTGTTACTCATGTAGAGTCCCGGGAAGTTACCTTCGCGTCGAAAACCCCAGTTTTTATTTCACTTAAATCGCTGTTTCTCGTCGCTGTTCAGCCTCAGACATCTCAGCGACACGATGTCCTTCGTCCCCGGTCAGCCGGTCACCGCCGTGGTGGTAAGTTTGGAGCTGCTTCCATCCACCGAGACGCTATTGTTAAGCTCCGACATTAAATCTGTAACGTTAGTTAACCAGACGTGCTAACTAACCAGCTAACGGTAAAAAACTCTCAGTGTTAGTTAACCAGACGTGCTAACTAACCAGCTAACTAGCAGACGTTAGCTCGCTGCGATAACTAACTTGACTTTCTTTGTTTAGCTGAAGTCAACTCAGTGGCAGCAGCTTTCTACCTCCCTAAAACGTCAGCTAGTACTGTTAAATTGAACAACATACCACGTTAAATTAACAGAAAACTGGTTCTTGGACTAGAAAATAACAACATTTTGTAAAGTGATAACTGAAAGGTTTGTTAATGTCCTGACAGAACTGGTCTTTTAAATGGGCGTCACCTCTGCTGGGAATCGACCTACATGCAGCGTTACAGGATATAATAAAAGTGTTGTTTGCTCAGTTTATCATATCAGAACTTCCAATAAAGATTTAAAATAAATGCAGTGAAGTGTCAGGTAAAACTAGGGATAGATAGTTGGGATTTTTCAAGCCCTAAATGTCATATGTGCGGATTGGAAAGAGGTCAGTAAAGCAGGTTGACTTCCAAACGGTGCAGCCTTGTTCAGACATGAGATATGCAACATTCCTGGTTTTATCAGGCTGTTCAAGTGAAGTCATTCAGACAAAGTCACTTTTATATTGTTGTTGTTCCTCAGAGCTTTATGCAGAAACCCTGTTTATTCAGACACAACCACCTACCACAATGATTCAGTATTTGTCATTCAGACAGGATTAGACAACACACCAAGTGACGTTTAATGCATCACAACGCAATAGCAAATAAAATATAATCTTCCAGCAGCTTTTTAAAGTTTCCAGATAGCTGGTTTATCTAAGATTTCCTTAACATGGAAAACTCTGCCCCATGTGTGGTGATCATCCAACTACTACTTTACAAATAAATTAATAAAAGAACACTATGACTTGCTGTTAGATCCTGATCCATCCTGTCTCCATGTCAGGGATATTTTATACTTAAAGTTAATCAATGACATTGCTTTTACTGCATGTGTAAATTCGTGCGTTTTTAATTATTTTTTTTGGCTTTCAAGATACTCATCATTCCTACTGCTTTCTGATGCTGCAGGTGTTTAATAATCTCAGAGAAAAAATTCCTAAACAGCCGGAACCAACTAACTAAATCATAACTGTGTTTGACAGCTAACCTGTCTGATGTGATTCAAAAGTACACAGTGTGACTTGTCATTGGATGTCATTAATTAAAGTAATTAACGAGATGTTCACATGGATTCTGCTGCTGTCTGATGCAGCAGATATTTAATAAACTTAGAGGAAGGACTCCTAAACAGCTGGAAGCAACAAGCTTAGCGTAGACTCTGTTGACAGCTCACCTGTCTGATGTGAAATAAAAAGTAGACAGAGTGACTTTTTCTTGTCCCCATGTGAGAAATAATTTATATTCTTATTTTTAATATTTGTATATTTAAATAAATTCAGAGGACAGACTCTGTGTGATGTTTTTGGATGGATCTTTATGCTTCAATATGGAAAAGGCCCTCCTGAAATCACTTCACACAGCTCAAAGTGTAGTTGCTTGTGTGTGATTATCTGTTAATGTGACTGGGTGCAGCTCAAACTTATGACGTATTGAAAAGGAAATGTTACTCAATCCAGCTTAGTAAGATTGAAGTCATGACTTTTATGGAGTTGTGACCAGGGTGTGCATTACAAGGCCAGAGAAGTAGGAGTGGAGACATAGATTTAAACATGGTAAAAAATTTCCAAAATGAATCAGCACACCACCACCAAATAAAATAATAAAAGCACTAAAAATGCCACAAGAAATTGAGGCTAAAGGACAAGTAGAATGAGACAAAATATTGGGTAAAACCAGAAAAACACGGGTTAAAAAGTAGCTATGTAATTGTGTTGTTTTAAATTGAAATCGGAAAAATTGTTCAGTCCTGCGTTTGTCACAGAAATCAGTTTGGTATTTCTTTTGGCCAAAGACACCTGAATGTCAAAGAAGTAAAATCATTCTCTTTCTAATTATTGGTGTAATAGAAGGGCTTACCTGTGAAGCTTAGTAACATCTTTTCACAAGGAACGAGTGAAGTTTTAAAGTGGTTGCAAATCCGGTCTGACTGACTGGCAAACATTTCCAGTCATCCTCGGAGTTCATTGTGTCAGCGACAGCACTGAAACACTGTCTTCTTATTCACACAGAGGCTGTCTTTGTGTTTGAGGAGTCCCACTGTCATCCGTCCATCTGGTGTAGTGAATCTGCAGCTGCTTGTCATTGTGAAGGGCAGGACGCTATTAATAAAGTCCCCGTCTGGACTTCAGTTAGCAGTGAAATGAGCCATTTGTGTGCTCAAATCTTAAAAAAAAAAAAAAGAGTCTGGTGGGTGAACCACACCTCACTTCCTCACCTCATTTACTAAACATCTCAAAGCATGGCTATTGGAAAATCAGATCTGTGATCATAATACTGTGTAAATTTGTTCGCCATTGATTGGGTTCGTCCCTGAAGACTCTGTGTAATTTGTTTTAAATGTGTAGACGTGGGCTTTGGGCAATATAACCATGTGTAATAGTGTTTAAGGATTATGAGCGATGGTGATAATGGGATATGTGCAATAGTGTTAGATGGGACATGTATAGGGTAATTATATGTTATGTAGACGGGGATATGTGCAATAGTGAATAAGAGAAATGTGCAATATTATTATGTGCAATAGTGGCAATGGGAAATGTGCAATACAGTTAAATGTAACAGTGACAGAGGGATAAGTGTAGTATGACAATGTGCAATAATGTAGAGGGATATGTGCAATAGCAACAAAGATATTTGCAGTATAATCATGTGTAAATGTTTATTAATTAGTGCTTGATAGCTGCCTCGATATCTCAGCTTTTGTCTGTTATGTCCACTAAGTGTTATCGTTTTCTTTTTCTTATTATATATGTAAATATGTTTTTGTTCAGTTATGGTCTTATGTTGTTCTCTATTTTTGATCTGCCAATGGGACTTGAGATGGAAATTAGCCGTATGGCTACAATCTCTCGTATTTACATGGAAATGTACATTAATACGAATTGTCCCATTTTAAACATAAATGAATAAAAAAATAAATAAAATAAAATAATTCAGTGCAGCTCGGGATGATAAGTTCACCAGTTCCTTTGCACCTGCACAGTAATTTCAGGACTTCACTATAACTCAGCAGCACAACCTGTTATATAGCAGGGTGAGCTTTTTGATGAGAATGAATACTTTAAGG
The DNA here is from genome assembly GCA_027123335.1 of Amphiprion clarkii. Classification (NCBI taxonomy): domain Eukaryota; kingdom Metazoa; phylum Chordata; class Actinopteri; family Pomacentridae; genus Amphiprion; species Amphiprion clarkii. The sequence goes on from CM049569.1 coordinate 1,033,574, forward strand.
CCCAGTAATTAATAGTGAACACTTTACAAACATTTTATAAATGGAAGCAATGACTTCATGTTGCATTCAAGCTGGAGTTTCTCATAAACAACAGCAGTATTATGCAGGAAGTTGTCTTGTTACTAACTAATTTTGGATTTTATTCTCTTAAACAGCAACGAATTGAGATCCAGAAGTTGCGGCAAGGAAATAATCTGATTCTGGGCTTCAGCATCGGAGGAGGGATAGACCAGGACCCAGGGCAGAACCCCTTCTCTGAGGACAAGACCGATAAAGTAAGTTTATATACAGATTTAGCTCTTTATGTGCTGTGATTGGATGCAGTATTCGGCACATTTTTTATCTTTGAGTTTATTTGTTCGTCTTTGCTTTTACTGTTTTACAGCAAGTTTGGGGCAAACTGCTAAACACAAAGTTTATGATCATTATTACTATTATCACAGTACTCATAATGAATGTGAGAGTCCAAAAAATATTTCTAGATTTCTACATTATTGATGTGTGAAAAATGTGCACATCTGAAAAAGGGAAACTCGCACTATTTTTGTACTAAAAAGAGTGAACTTATTCTTCATTTAGAGAGAGAAATTAAACTTTCTGTCATGATTCAGTTGTACAGAAAGACGAAACAAATTTAAATGCATCCAAAAGGAAAGTTGTATCTAGTTGATGCTGTTGCCAACCGTTGTTTTTTCGGGGCCAAAACTGATTGTTAGTAATCAACAAGACCGACAACCGTTGTTAGGAGCCAATTATAAATTTACAATAACAATTTAAACATTGGCGTCAATCTTTAGAATAATTCAAAATCTAACACAAAACTTAGCCAGAATGTATTAGTTTATTCGCATTTTGCATATGTTTAGTTAAGAGAACTTTTCAGCATTTATCCTGCAGTTTTGTTTGGATGTTGTATGTGACAAGTAACCAATTGGAAGTCATTTACATAAATAATGCTAATTACAAAAATGCTGAATATTAGATGCGGTAATCACCCCTAGTTGATGAGCATAATTCCAAAAGACAAAACTGTAACAGAATATGTGTCGCCATCTGTTTACTCATTCATCTTTGAGCTCTTCCTCGTGTTGAATCACTGTGGTATTAGAGCAGCCCTTTATGAGGAACAGGCCTGAACACATTATTTATCGCCTCAGGATGGAAACAAATCAGACTCAAGTAACTGAGTCACAGAAACAAATACTGCGAGTTTGCACAAAGCCTCGTCCTACCTGCTGACTGCATGAATTTAGAGTTGGAGCGATGAAAATGTGCCAACAGATCACATACGCTGCCATGTTATAGATAAATGATAACTTTCCTCCCGGCTCACGTCCCAGATTTTATCTTTTGGCATTTTAAACTTTCCTTTAGATACTTTTAACATATTTATGAGTCTTACAGTAACTTTCTCACAGAGGTGTGAGAGATGTTCTTATCTCTGTGATACCACTGAACTCTTGTCCTTAAAAGAACCGTGAGCATCTCAGAGTGCTAGAAAATTTGTAGATAATTCAACTACTTCATTACATTTTATTCATTCATTTATTTTCTATAAAACTTCAGAGCGCACATCAAGGGCCAGCCCTCATTTTTAAGACTTAAAATCAAAGGCATGTACATTAAATGCAGACACAGTTACACAAAAGAAGAATCTTTGGTAATATCAATATGAAGAGAATTTAACAGTGCTAAAAAATTGTGCAAATTAACAGCAAGATGTTTAATTGTTAAACCATTAATTGCTAAAGTAATAATATAAAATGATTTCTCTTTATTTTATATCTCTGTAAAATCAGCCTTTTTGACTACTAGACAGTTGGTAGCACAAATAAGTAATCTGATAATGCTAAAAGTCATAACGGACATTTTGAACAGTTTTTTGAAACTTTATAGACAAAAATTCAAAAGTTCAGGCATATGGGTTCTGTAAAGCGTCTTGAGACAATTTGACCTGCAATTGGCGCCATATAAATAAAATTGAATTCTAAAAACCATCATGAACATAAGGGAAATAATTATTGTCAGTTTATGTACTGGACATTAGAAGCCTTTTTATTTCTTTAATCATGAATATAAATATCATTTTATGATTTATTAGACACTTGCATTTTATTAAGACACTGAAACACAGCTGGAATAAAGTGTCAAAATGAATAGTCATTTAAATGTGTTAAGTGGCAACCTGTCAGAGACATTGTTGGTTTTTCTAAAGGAATAACTTGTTTTAGTGAAATGTAATACACTTGTTTGAGATAATCTGAAGTTACAAAAATAAAGCATTTAAAATGATGTTGAGGATGTCTTCAGGTATGTGGGCTCTGTGTTGCTTTTTCAGCTGAATTGAGTAATTTAATAGGATATATCGTGAAAGTAAGAGGAGTTTTAGGTGTGAAATGAGCCCATAAAACTGCTATGACAACATACTACTGGATCCCTTCATTTAAAATGCACTTTAGGTATATTCTGTATCAGCTGAACGTCAATATTTTGTATCTGTGAAGTGCCCTCTTCTTGATTGTTGCCTCTTCATTAGACAGGAGGTGTGTGTAAGTTCTACAGCTGTGATGATATAAAGTAGTGTGTTTGTGTCATCCAAAGGGCATCTATGTGACCAGGATAACACCAGGAGGACCAGCAGACGTGGCAGGATTGATGATGGGAGACAAAATAATGCAGGTGAGATGAACTTTTATGCTCTTGTATGGTCTAGAGACAGTGGCACTGAGGAAAAGACAGGAGGCAGAGCTGGAGGTAGCAGAGATTAAAATGACCAGGATCAAGACTGAGTACATCATAAAGCAGGAGAGGCCAGACTGAGATGACTTAGACATGTGCAGAGGAAGGACAGTGAATATATCGGTAGACGGATGCTGAGTTTTGAACTGCCAGACAGCAGGGCTAGAGGAAGACCAAAGAAGAGATTCATGGATGTAGTGAAAGAGGACATGAAGTTAGTTGGTGTGAGAGAAGAGGATGAAGAGGATAGGGTTCGATGGAAGCAGATGATTCACTGTGGCGACCTCTGAAAGGAACAGCAGAAAGGAGAAGATGAACTTTTTGCATGTTGAATTAAAGGTCCACAAGATGGCAGTATGTGCTGTCAGACAGGAGCAGGAGTGAAACCCGCTACAGCTTCTCTCAAACCAGATTCCTCCTCTTGCTCCCAGGTGAACGGCTGGGACATGACCATGGTGACTCACGACAAGGCTCGTAAAAGACTGACGAAGAAGAACGAAGACGTGGTGCGACTACTGGTGACCAGAAAATCGCTGGAGGAAGCTGTCAAACAATCTATGGGTGGTTTTCCCAGACCATAATGTTGCGACACTGCTTACAAGCACAGAATAATGCAATAGTCAAGGACTGAACACTCTCATGTGCAGAGACTCCCCACATCCATGTGATGGTTGCACCGCGGCCTTTATGACTATATCAATGCAAACAAACAGGAAAAAGACGCGTTAGATCATCTAAGTGATGCATCCAGACGTCTGAGTTTAAATGTGTCGGTTTTCACGCTTTCTGACTCCTCATCTGCTTTCCTTTTCAGATTTATTTGTAGCACGTCAAGTATAGATGGAAAGGTGACACAGTCAGTCTAAAACTCCAGCATCCAGCATGGGAATATAATAAATACATTCAATACAATTACTAATCCACTATTGCTTGTTAAATTTCAAAACCACCAGACTGAAATGAGTTTTTGAGTTATCGATTCATTCCCACTTAGAAGATATTTGTGAAATATCCTCTTTCCAAGTTCTTAGGGAGCAACTGTAGTTTTTCTTGATGCCAGCTGTGGGATATTTTTCCTATTTGCCTTAAGCTGACCAAAGTTAATGCACCAAGAAAAGTTCATCTCTGTTTAGTGACTCCTCAGTGATGCGCTTTTCGTCTCATTCAAAGAAAAGAACCAACATTTTGCGATCACAGCTGCAACATTTAATGCCAAAGTAAGAGCTAAGGCGCTGTCATGCATTCACTGTATGCATTGCAGTGTTTGTAATCGTTTTTCTTTTGTTTTTTGTTTGTTTTTTAAATAATGGTACACTATACTGTATAAAATCTGTACAAAAAATGTCAGTATGCACAGTTTTTTAATGTCTTTTCACTTACTTTACTGATGCATCTTTCGGTTCTATTCATCTTGCTTTTGGTTAATGTGTTGGAAAGTTAACATCATCTCTCTTTCTATACATACTACAGTAACACATGCAGATTTTCTTCCATTTTACAGAACAATATTTCAGATACTGGACCTCAGCTTCAGTAAGAGAAAGACAGTAATTTTGTCTCTGTAATGAAATGTTTTGATGTTTCTTATCACCGACCAAAAGCCGAAACTAAATCTGAACCAAGCAGGAGTGAATGTTGTTTGATAACTTGGAACGAGCACAGCAGCCTTAAACGAACATTTAATACCGCCAAGCTTCATGATTTCTCTCTGTTTTCCATTTCAGCAACACTACAGTAATTTACTGCCTCTGTGATACAGTGTGTACTGAATTTAATTAACACTGCATTAACACTAATATGATAATCTATTAGTGATTTATATAGGACTATTTGATTTGTACAATACTAACAACCTTATGCAATAATTAGATTTGTAAACTGTCAGTTTTCATTCCAAAATAAAACACCCGAAATACAAAAAAACTGATATGATGGTTGATATTTTACAGCACTGGTTCCCAACTTTTTTTCACTTTTGAGCCTGTACAGTGGAATCATATCTACTTGCAACTAATCATCACAGATGCCGACCTTAATTTTGAACGATATATCAAATAGTGTTTTTTTTAACATATTAAATCATTTAAAGGATTTTAGAGGCTTAACAAGGTATTTTCAAACTTCCTCCATCATCATGGGACTCTAGGGGACAATGGGAACAACAGACATTTAGAAACACTTTGAATTGTTTCTGTCTTCCTCCAGATTTTGTAAACTGCCAACTGAGCATGAAAAATTTGCCTTTGATTGTATACAGTTTTCAATTTGAATGTTTGTCAGATATAAAAAGGACTGAAATCAAAACCTGCCCCTTTGCCTTTTATTGATAAACCACCAGTGCAACATGTTGGATGCTATTTTTGCCCCTCTGAAAAACCCTCTTTTGTCTTCCAGGCCCTTCAAATAGCTCTGTGTTGCCAGTTATAAAGTAATCAGATGACATTTCAAAGCAAAAAAAAATCTATTCCCTGACCTTTCTGTATTTACCGAGGCATTTTGATACAGAGCGCTTTTCTTTACTTTCATCTCTTAAATATGTGAGCTTGGAACAAATCACCTACCTTTGAACTGAGGACTCTGTGAATAAAGTTACCTATGATGCAACAAAATAAGAATGTTTAGCAGAAAACAGCTCAGAAAGCTTATCTCTTGAATTCTATGGTACTTAATTACTTTCTTAACTATTGAAATACCATCGATTTTAAGGCAGTTGCAGTTTGTAATTATGCTAATCAAGGTAGTTATTAGTGTAATGATGGCATTTGGTTGTATTATAAGTGAATTTTCAGTTTTTTGATGACAAAAACAGGACTGTTTTGCTGAATTTGCTGTGTAATGTTTAAAGTCTTAAAATAACACCTGGTCACATCATGGGAGAGGGTCGATTTAGGGCAAGGCTGAGCTAAAATCCCCCCTTTGAGAAATAATTGATGAGTTTGCCGTTTGTAGTGTGTTTGTTGTGTGTGTGTGTGTGTGTGTGTGTGTGTGTGTGTGTGTGTGTGTGTGTGTGTGTGTGTGTGTGTGTGTGTGTGTGTGTTTTATTTTTATTCCAGGGACTGGAGGAAGCGCGCTCCATTCCACTTACCTGAGCATCATGATGCTGTTATACCGTGTTGTGAGACAATAACGTGGTCGAACAAACATCTCAGTCGGCGCTCACACTCGCAATTTGCGTTTGCTCTCACCGGCACCACAACATTAACACATCGCACGTTGCTAGGTAACTAATGGACAGCTATAAGTGGGAGCATTGAGCACCTGACTTCATTACAGGAGGTACTGTGTGCTATAATTCAATCAGCACTTACAGATTGTTGTCACAGATCATAATTTTGTTGCCGTAGCTCTTAAACTGACGTAATTTTCTTGATAGCGAGGTGACCCCTTATCTATTTTACTGCATAATAGAACTGTATTCATTTATACACTTATTAAACTTACCAAAACATGCAACTCTTCTCATTTCACAGGAGCCAAAACTTGCAATATTATACCAAAAGAATGCAATGTCCACCAGCAGAACAGATAAATGTTCCTCCCCGCAGGCGGTTGAATAATTACACTATCTAAACGTGGATCATACATGATCCATGCCTCCCACGTCGTGGTAGGATAATTGTGTTGCCATGGCGATGCAATCTGCTGCCATCGCTTTGGTCCTACACCAGATTGGAACCAGAGGGAAGCCCACAGCAGCAGATTCACCGCTACGTTAGGGAGTAATAAACGGCTGAAGTGGTTTGCTGAATGGTGGCAGTAAATGTGCGAGCATGCAGAGGCTCTCAGAGTGTTTTAATTCTCTTAATGAAGAGCAGAGTGGTTTGGTGCTTTGTTACGGGGAGATCAGTGATAATTAAGTTCACTAACCTGTTATTCTGCTGCACTGGCACTGGTGGCTCGGTCTTTAAAAACAAGCTGTAGTAGCAGTCATTGTTTAAGCCCACAGCTCATAACATCCTTTTTAAGATCCCAAAGTTTCCAAAGACATTAAACATGTCAGGATAAATGTTGGGAAATGTGCATGAAGTACACAAAATACGCAAAATATCCATCCATTCACCCATATAGGGGTGCTTCAAAAAGTTCTCGGTCTCACGAGAAAACGTCAAAGCTTCTTCTTGCATTATTTTTCAACAAAGTCATTCTTTTGGTCTCAACCCTGAACTCATGACCTTAGGTGAAGCTTAGAACCTGGACCGAATTGTAAATCTGACCACAATGGTCCAGTACAACATCTGCAATACTGCTGACGTTGTAGCATCGCAAACAATACCCTGAGATACCTAAACTCCCTCACTTGGAGCATCAACACACCCTCATCCACAACCAGCACAGAGCCTGTATTGCTCCTCCTGAACATGGCTTTTGCTTGGAGTCTCCTTTCTAGTGTCTTGCAGCAAACTTTCCCTGGTAGACTGAGCAGTGTGGTAACATGATAACTAGAGTGCACCATCCGGCACCCATTATTCAGAATGGAAATCACTATCCCATTGTGCCACTCCACAGGTGCTGTCCCCAACCTCCGTGTAACTCCGAGGTAATGTGTCAGCCAAGACATCCCAATAGTATCCTGAGCGTTGAGTGTCACAGCTAACCATAACCTCTTTGATTTGAGTGTTGTCTTCAAAAAGCTGCATCAAAGTTTAAAACTACCGCATCAAATCAATGTGTCGTCTTGTTTTTTCATTGTAAATGTATACGTTCATTCCTGGGTTTAGTTTCAAGCCAATCATACACTTTCTTACAGTGTGTCCTTATATGCCTCAGTGACTCTCATTGGCCGTAGTCAACAAGGGAAGCAGCTTTAATGCCACATTTAGCCACATTTAAAGCCACATACAAAAAGAACTAATCTACTGGGAAGTGAGAGTGTAGTTTCTGGAAAGGAGGTATTCCCTGTGAATGAATCGCTCACGTACGTCACACCACAACAGTGTAGTTTATCAGTCTTAGTTTCTAGTGGTATATGCTGTATTTCTGCCCAAACACACGGACATTGCTTTAGAGTTTGTATAATATTGTTAAAGATAGGAAGGGAAATCATGTTATAGCAACTAGATACCAATGATAAGCTGTAAGAGGCAGGGCAGGAAATATACAAGTACAATAAGGATAAAAATCATGATATAATAAAGGTTATGTACACCTTTCACATGTGCAGATATTAAATGGTAAATTTGCATATGGACATCTACCCAACTGTGGATCACATGGTGCTTAGAATTTCAGAATAACTACATTTTTGTTGTGTTGCTCACCTGTTAAAGCCTATTTTAACATTTCTCACAGTTTTTCTATCTTCATTTGTATAGTTTTTTTTTCTTCATTATGATTTCCTCTCAGTGCAGCTTGATTGTGCACTAATGAAACAGTGTAAATGCAGTGCTGATTTTTTTTTTTTTCACATTTCGTGTTCATGCATATCAATGTAACATTTGTGAATATGCTGTGTGGGTGTGATAGTGAGAAGCCGGGCAGCTGGATGCCAACGGGGTTACAAATACTCGAGTTCCCCAGAGTTCAGCGATGAGCACATGCATGTTGTCATAGCAATAAGTGCTGTGTGGTTATACAGTGGGATCCTTCGGAGAATAATATCCAGCTGTTAATGATTCAAATCAGTTTCGTTATGTCTTATATGGCTTTATAAAGCAGGGAACTAAACATAAAGTGCCATTTTATTCCTACATGTGACATTTATCTGTTAATAAATTCCATTTAGAGGCTGTTTGGTGGTTTGCTGACATGTTTCTTTCTTACTGGCTTCATGCAGGCAGCAGGTGGTTTATCTTTATTGTTATTTTTCTCTCCTGAAGACTCCTTCACCTCTCCTCCTCCCACGCAGACCTCCCAGGCGCCCAGCTCAGCCGGAGGCACACGGAAAAAAGCGTAAAGAGCTCCGTAGTAAACCAGGAGTGATGATGAGGATGATGAGGGGAGATACAGTGTGTGGGCATCGCTGCTTCATTACCGGCTGCGTGGACGAGAGGAAGGCATCCACATGATGCCGTGAGCATCCAAGTGAGTGAGATTTTATTCGTAATTAATCAGTCATTCTGGATGACAAGTAATTAAGACGACTTTTGTGAGGATTGAGTGTAAGTTGTGTTGAAGATTGAGTGAAGTTTCAGTCTGTGTTTTGCAGCATCTTCAGGGAGGAAATCGAAGGAATCTGGCTCCTGATGACAAACTGACTCCAGAAGAGACAGAAACAGGGTATCTGAGCTTTTATTTACTCTTTTCAATCCACTTTTATGTAGCTGATCCATTTCTTAACAAAAAATTGCAACAAAGGAAATGATGCATGTGTAAGGAAACCTGTTAATTTAATTCCTTTATTTCACTGCAGCAAGCTTTCCTATAAAATTATACTAAAATACTGGCAGCTGTGGTCTTTACTGTGCTTACTATTGTTACAAAACTGTTTATTAATGTAAAACTGATCAAAGTACAGTAAAATAGGAGGTTATTGTTTAACACTGAGACTAGACTTTGCAGAAATATGCTGCTTTTGTCTTGTGTTGCCGCTGTTGCAACATTTTTGGCAATAAAAATGATTAAAAAAAAGAGACATTTTACATAGATTACAACATTTAATATTTATGGCGCAAATGCAAATAACAGTAAATAACACCTAAAACAACAAAGGATAAGGCAAGTTACATTGTTTTTGATTGAGCACATTTATTGAAAATAAATTATCTAAGTCTTTTAAATATATTTTAGAAATCAAGGGTAAAAAAATAACTTTATGCTAAAAAATGTAAAAATGTCCCAGTATCTATCTATCTATCTATCTATCTATCTATCTATCTATCTATCTATCTATCTATCTATCTATCTATCTATCTATCTATCTATCTATCTATCTATCTATCTATCTATCTATCTATCTATCTATCTATCTATCTATCTATCTATCTATCTATCTATCTATCTATCTATCTATCTATCTATCTATCTATTTTATTTGATTTAAAAGGTCTTTTCAACAGGTAGAATGTGTAAGTCTGCCTACATTTAAAAAATGTTCAGGGAAGAATGCTGTGATTTTACAGCCGCTCACAGGACGTGTAGTTCAGTGGTAGAGCACATTCTCTGCATGTATGAGGTCCTGGGTTCAATCGCCGGCATCTCCACAGAGAGATTAAAAGCACTGAGGGGAGGATATTAAACACTCTGCATGTCGAAGGTCTCAGGGCTGTGTGACACTGCAGTCTAGTTTGAAAGGAAATTGCTTTGGGATTATTAAATCTTATCTTATAGTGTCGTATCATGTCTTATTTATTGCTGAATTATGTCGTTTTTCCTCTTTTTTTTGCACTGTTTAATGGATAATGTTGTTTTTACTGACATATGAATCCTAAATATTTAAAATCTCCAAACTCAGGCAGCAAGTACCAAATATTTACTCATCATAGGCTGTGAAAGATGTCGAGTAAAACTGACCCACATGTGTAGAATTAACGCAGGGCCTCTTGGAATCGATAGGTTCTAGTTTAGATGTCGTTTTTGTTGAAATTGTTACTGTACAAATGCTGTTTGGTGCAATATCACATGGGCAGAGATGGAAAGTTGATGGCTGGATTTGACTTTCATGGACTTGAAGTGCAAAAGGGTGTGTGTGTGTGTGTGTGTGTGTGTGTGCGTGCGTGTGTGCGAATGCGTGTGTGTGTGTGTGCGTGCGTGTGTGCGAATGCGTGTGTGTGTGTGTGCGTGCGTGTGTGCGAATGCGTGTGTGTGTGTGTGTGTGTGTGTGTGTGTGTTTGTGAGAAGGTCAGATCATGTGTGAGGCCTTTTCATGTCCGTCTGTTTATGAGAGCTGAGCTGAGGCGTCCCTTCATTGTGCCGCTCAGACGAACAGAGTGGAAGCTCAGAGTGTCGACTTTGTCGGACCGTTTCACAGACTGTTGTCACCATGAGTGGTGAGTAGTGGTGGCTAAACTTTGTGAGTCTTCTTCTGTCTCTGCTAGACCTTGATGTTTGCATTTAATTCTCAGTTTTATTGAAAAATGGTTGGGATTGTTGTCCGTATAGACATCAGCATGCAGCAAGTCAAGGCT
>CM049569.1:1049375-1158346 GCA_027123335.1 Amphiprion clarkii
GGCTCCAGATTTTACAGCTTTTAACTATATTTTAGTAAAGCAGTACACTACAGTTAGAATCTGGCTGTATTTCTACAGAATTGCTGCTGTAATTTGCTTAAAACTGCATTATTGATTGAAGCGCTCTACAGTGAAATATGAGGTTTACTGTTTAGTGCTGTAACTTTCCAACAGTATTCTGTATTTTTGGTTATGCAACTGTAATTAACATTAACTGTAACTTAAAACATTTTCACTACTGTTAGAATTTGGTTGTATTTTCCTGTTATAATTCACTTTAAGTGTTGATTGTAGTGTTCTACAGTTAAATATGCTGTTTACTGTGAGTAGACTTTCCAGTAATATACTATATTTAAACAGCATTGTTGCTATAATTAGCATTAACCATAGCTGTAAATTAGAACATTACTTTCAGAATTTTTCTGTATTTTTACAGTAATTGACTGAGTGGGAGGAGAGCAGTTGATTATCATTTCAATTAATCAATAAATGTAGTTTATAAAAGCAAAACATATTTTTTTAAATGGTAACTGGACACTAAAAGAAATCAAAAATATGTATATATGATAAATTAATGCTGCTCTGTTGCCACGTATTAGGAATCTTCTGGCAGTTTAATAGTTTTCTATCTTCTGTGCCACATTATCCCTAATTATTGGGTCACAGCTGGGTGTGAGTCTGATTTCTGATTGTAAACAGGTGTGAAAATCTTTCCTTACAGTCTGCTCCCAGATTTTACTCATCATATGACAAATCCGTTTCCACTGGGATCAACATCAGCTGCATATCGTTTCCTTGTCTGAAAAAATCAAAAATTCCCCAAATTTCTGAAAATTTGCAAAAGGAAGAAAATTCCAACAATTCCTTTAAAGTTTCCCTTAGAAGTTTTATGAAAAAAATAAAAATCCCCCAAATTTGGCAAGAAAATTCTTGCAAATATTTTCAAAAAATGAGTAAAAATCTTCCAAAAAAATCCTAAAAATATCTAGTGATTCCATATATACACTAAAAGAAATCAAAAATATGTATATATGATAAATTAATGCTGCTCTGTTGCCACGTATTAGGAATCTTCTGGCAGTTTAATAGTTTTCTATCTTCTGTGCCACATTATCCCTAATTATTGGGTCACAGCTGGGTGTGAGTCTGATTTCTGATTGTAAACAGGTGTTACAGTCTGCTCCCAGATTTTACTCATCATATGACAAATCCGTTGTTCTTCCTCCCTCCAGTTTCCCACGAGACCTGCCTCTTGGACCAGGTGCTGGAGCTGATTATGAACGAGAAGCCCCCCACCAGCGCCAGCCTTTTCCTGAACGAGGACGCCGACAAGCCGCCGCTGCCGGACCGAGGAGACCTGAGGAGACGCCTCCGCCGGGCGATGGAGAGGAGAGCCAGCAGCATGAAGGAGAGGATGAGCTCCGTCAGCAGGGACAGCGTCAGGTCTTTCCTCAGGAGGAACCTGTTCGTTCTGTTCACGGTGGCCGCCGTCGCCCTGGGTGAGATTTAACAAGGTTTAACACAGATCTGCAGTAGAATCCCCTCATTCCACATGTTTGATGTCTGTTTCTGTATGTATCTTCCTCCAGGTGTTATCCTGGGCTTCGCTCTTCGCCCCCACAACCTGTCGCTGAGGGAGATTAAATACTTTGCTTTCCCCGGAGAGCTGCTGATGAGGATGTTACAGATGTTGGTGCTGCCGCTGATCATCTCCAGTCTGGTCACAGGTCGGTTTACTACAAACAGCCATCACATTAATGCTGCTACTGGTCAAACACCACAAAATAAAAATGGAATATTTTTCATTTTAAATAGCTTTTAACAGTTTTTTTTTTATATTTTCCCTGTTTTGTTATTAAATTAAAGATAATAACTCGTAAAATCCCAGAAAGACGTAGTCATTTACATGAGAAACCCCAAATGAACACATCAGAAATCCATAATTTTATAAATGGCAATACGTTCTGTTTCAAAACAGTAGAAAATAGTGTAAAATTACACTGTATAAATGAATAAATAAAACCTCTCAAAAACAAACAAACAAAACAACTCTGAAAATCTGGCAGCCAGGGTGGCAGAAAACATACAAATATCAGAAAAAATAATGACATTTTTAGCTGATTTACATGCAGTAAAACTGTGAATTTCACTTTTCACGGTTATGTTCGCATATTGTAAATAAATAAATGACTTTAAATACATATAGGTCTTTGATGTGGACATTATTTACAGTTCTTACCTGTTTTTATTTACAGTTAATATATAAATTAAGACTTTTTTCTGTGATTTTACTGGCTATTATCACATTTTAATAATTACCATTGAATTCAGCAAAAATTGTTTTGTTTTGTTTTGGGTTTTTTTTTTTTTTTTTTTTTACAGATTTTTAGTCATTAGTCATTTGAAAGAAAAATAGTTTTACAATGAAAGAGTTGAAAAATTCCTTAGAATTTTTAATTTTGTGATATTACAGATGTTTTTTTTTAATTTGTTAAATTCTATCAAGTAACTAGTAAAATCCCAGAAAGAAATAATATTTCACATGTAAAGCCTTCTTAAAAAAATTTGTTTTTGTTCTTTTACAATGTTTAAATGCAAATTTACACTATTTTTTTACAGTATGTAAAACAGCAAAACGAATCCTTATTTTACAGATTATTATCATTTTATAAAAGAAAAAATATGGTGCAATATAGGATTGAACATTCCAATATAATTTTTTAAGCTGTAATCCCACAGATTTTCCCTGTTTTATTACATTTTTTTGTTATTACAGATAATATCTAGTAAATATAGAAAAATATATTAATTTGCATGTTGACTGTAAATAAAAACTGTAAACTCTAAATAGTGTCCACATCAAAAATCTATGTTTTTTTAAAAGTCATTTGTTTATTTACAACATGTGACCATAACATGTAAATCAGCTAAAAATATAATTATTTTACAGATGTTTGCCATTAATTTCACAGTTTTTTTAGTATTCCACCATTTTTTAACCATAATATTTCTGCCACCCTTGCTGCCAGTTTTTCAGGGTTTTTATGTTAGAGATTTAAAATATTCATTTATTTATTATTAATTAATTTATTATTAATGTATCTATAATTAAATAAGTAAATGCATTTATTTTTTAAGGTAGTTTTTCACAGTGTAAGATCATTATTATTTTGTAATGTGTTAGAACAATGTTTGCTCTGTTTGAGTCCCTTCTGAGATGTAGCTTATCAACAAATACAGCTGCATGCAGAGATTCCTGGATAATTTTGTATGTCTTGGAGGTCTAAATGAAAATCAAAGTGAATGTAGAACTCATTTAATATTTATTCTTTAGATTAAGAATAAGATTCATAACGAAAACGTAGCCTTGCAGTAAACACACTGAGCTTGTAAATGAATCCTCTCCGTGTCAGGTATCTCCTCCTTGGACAGTAAAGCTTCAGGTAAGATGGGTGTCCGTGCGGTCGTCTACTACATGGTGACCACGCTGGTCGCTGTGTTCATCGGCATCGTCATCGTCATCATCATCCGGCCGGGGAAAGGCAGCAGGGACAGTCCTGTGGCCAAAACTGGAAACATCGAGCCGGTTCAGGCAGCTGATGCTTTTCTGGATCTCATCAGGTGAAACCTCATTCTGGACGTCACAATTCACAGTTAACCCTCGTGTCGTCCTGTGGGTCAAACTGACCCGTTTTTAAGTTTGAAAATGTGGAAAAAATATGTTTTCACTGTGAAAATTCTGATGTCCACATTTTCAACATTTTTGGGAAATCTTTTAACATTTTTTGGTGGAAAAAAAAGAAAATTGGGGGATTTTTTTGCTGAATATTTGGATTTTTTTTCAGACAAGGAAACAATATTTTTTGGTGCCCATAAATGAGGACAACAGGCAGGTTAAAATTAATGCCTGATAATTGGGGAAATTCGGAGAATTAAGAAAAAATATGAAGCTGCAGCCAGTAAACAATTAGTTTAGCTTAGCAATGGTAAAATAATAGTTTTGCAGATAACGTAACAAACCACATATAATAATAATTTTGTACCTCTACTTTTAAAAGGCACAAGATATAGCCTCATGTGTTTATTATTGAGATAATGAGGCTAGCTGTTTCCCATAGTTTCCATTATTTGTGCTAAGCTATGCTAACTGGCTACAGTTTAAACTCAGGAGTGGCATGAATGTTTGCATCTGAATAAGTGCAAGAAACAGAATCACACTGTTTTGCCCAAAATTAGACTACTCAAAGTTTTTTTTTTATGTTTATGTGACATTCACACAACAGAAAATAGCAGGAAATGATCTCTGATGATTTTTGATGAACATAATGTGTGAAATTTACAACCTACTGTGACTTGTTTCATTTTTATTCCAGGAACATGTTTCCCCCCAATCTGGTAGAAGCCTGTTTCAAGCAGGTAACGGCTCACCCCCCATTTCATGTCATATTTGAGGAAATTTTTCAAATTTCATATTATAACCCTCATCCCTTATTATCAAATCTGACCTACTTACTTACTAATTCACCACGATGGCAACTCATTGCCAACTAAAAAGCATTTAAAGACATCATTTTTCATGTCACAGTTGCCACGAAATCACATTTATTGCTTCATTACTGACTTCAAAAACATGACAAGGGGATTACTTTCCATGTCTCTTGCAGTATAAAACCATGTACAAGAAGATTATTCGCACGAGGAACGTGACAGTGACCCTGAATCTCACTGAATCTCTCAACATGACCGAGTCTAACTTGAACCTCAGCCGGGTGCTGCACACCATACAGGTGGGTGGAGAATTTGTAAATATGCACACATTTTTAAATTAAAGAGCCCATATTATGCACATTTATGAGATTATTATTTTATTTTGGTGGTCTACTATAATATATTTACATGCTTTAATGTTGAAAAAACACAGTTTTTTTCACATTCTGTAGACTGGTGTTGTCTGAAACGCTTTGTCTGCTCTGATTGGTCAACTTGCCCGGCAATACCAAAATAATGTTACCGTGAATTTAAATCTATGAGTATAGGCACAGAGCCCTCTACCAAGCAAACATTACCTTGCAAAATGAGGGCTTTGTAGCCAGCATTAACAAGAAAACATAGTGTGTTCTGTAATCGGTCCAATGCAGGAGACAGTGGAGGAAACGGTTCCGGTGTCGGGCTCCTCGTCTGGAGTGAACGCTCTGGGTCTGGTGGTCTTCTCCATGTGCTTCGGTCTGGTCATCGGCAACATGAAGCAGCAGGGTCAGGCTCTGAGAGACTTCTTCGACTGCCTGAATGAAGCCATCATGAGGCTAGTGTCCGTCATCATCTGGTCAGTGAAGACACACTTTAACTCAGCGTTGCAGGTTGTTTTCTGTGCGTTTATGTGCAGTTTAGGATTTGTCTGCTGAACATAAACAAATTGTAGTCTGTGATTATGACTAAATAGAGTGCACACTGCAAAATTAAAAGATTTGAAGTTTTTTCTCCCTAAACCCATTTTCCAAAATCACTTTAACTGATTGCTGTGTGTAACTGAAACATTAAGTTTTACTCTGCCTAAATAAACAGTCCAGTCCAGATTTCTCAGTTCACTCAGCCATGTGTGAATAAACCCTGCAAGAAATGCTCCGGAAACACTCAGCTCAAGGGGTTATCCCTGAAAGATGCATAGGAAACATCAAATACAAGGGGCTTATCCTTCAAAAAACACAGTGGAAGTCCCCAAAACAAAAGGATAATGTTGATTTGATTATTATTTACTAATCATTCCTGTATAAAAATATTTTAAGTCATAAGACAGAAGACAAGAGTTGCCTGAAATTGTATTGAAGATTAGCTGTAGTACCTGGTTGCGCCACCTGGTGGAGCTTTTTACTCTCTGAAGGCTTGTTTGCTGTATTTAATCCTGTAGCGACCTGAGGAGGCTATCAGTCGGACTACAGGCAGTTCCATGTCAGCAGCGCAAAGAACCGTGGGAATGTTATTGTTCACGTCCAAATTGTTAAATGAGCTTTTCTGTTTTGGTTGTTTCAGTTATGTTGATGATTTCAGTGTTTGTGTAGCCGAGAGCACTGTGAGGGTTTAGCTAGCATTGGGCCACCATGACACAGACGTCTGTATGAGTTTATGACCTCTGGACAGAGCTTACATGCTAAGAGTGAGCTCAACTTAACAGAAGTCACATGATGAAACTGCACACTTTAGTTATTGTGAATCAATTTAACATTTCAAAATCAGTGATTGTTGAAAAAACAGTAACCTGGCTGCCTTTAAAGGGGAAGTTCATTCATTTAGGTGCTTAGGTGAGACAACATTTACCATCAAGGGTTTTCTAATCATCAATGAGCCTTTCAACACCACTAGCTAACACAATGTAGCATTAGAACACAGGAGTGATGGTTGCTGGACATGTTCCTCTGTACCCCTATGGAGATATTCCATTAAAAATCAGCTGTTTCCTGCTACAATAGTCATTTACCACATTAACAATGTCTACACTGGATTTATCATTCATTTAATGTTATCTTCATTGAAAAAAACTGCTTTTCATTCAAAAATATGGACATTTCTAAGTGATCCCAAACTTTTGAACGGTAGTGTAAGTATAGTGTTTATACATCTTTAATTGTATATCATATATATATAAATATGTATAATATACAAAATTAATTCAACAAGATTTTCACTTCAAACAACTTTTATTTGTGTATTTTTACTACTCTTGATATCAGCAGAAGTTTGTTGGTTTTAATCATCATTTTATGTTGATTCAGATCAGATTAAGGTCTGTATGACATGAAATATGTTGTTATGTACTGGAAAAAACTTGTTGATTAAACTGAAAGTACAAAGTTGATGTGGCATTTTTTTTCAGCTTCAGCTTTGTCATCCTGACTGTTTATTCTAAATGTAGGGAACTTTTTGTGCAACAGAAATATCTGATTCAATATTTTATGGTTGCCAGGTTACAAATTATTTTATGCTGAACAAAGTTATGCATTTTTACACTGTCAGGACATGGGAATGAACAGAACACAATCAGAGTTATTCATCATTTTACAGTGTAAAATACATACAGTTCATCAGCGGTCCAGCTGAACTGTAGACTTTAAACACAAAGAAATTCAAAAGCTAGTTGTAAAGCTGAAATCCCATCCAGATATTCTATTTAAATATGTTTAATGTAACATGTTTATGTGTTTCGATCCATCTCACCTGCCAGGTACGCTCCAGTGGGCATCTTGTTCCTGATTGCAGGGAAGATTGTGGAGATGAAGGATCTGGCTGAGGTTGGCGGTCAGCTGGCGATGTACACGGTGTCGGTCATCGTCGGCCTCCTGATCCACGGACTCTTCGTTCTGCCGCTGCTCTACTTCCTGGTGACCAGGAGGAACCCTTACAGCTTCATCGGCGGCCTGCTGCAGGCGTTAATCACGGCTCTGGGAACCTCCTCCAGGTGAGTCCGTCCAACGCAGGAAGCTTCCTGCACAGAAGCTGATCAGATACTTGTGTCCTAGTCGCTTCACAGTTGAATTTTCTAACCATATTAGACAAACATCCAGTGATTTAGTGATCTGGAGTTGGCCTACTATCATGCTATATATGTACAATAATAGCTTATCTATGTCTCCTCCAGCTCTGCCACTCTGCCAATCACCTTCCGTTGTCTTGAAGAAAACAACCACGTGGACAAACGAGTGACGCGATTCGTCCTCCCTGTTGGCGCCACCATCAACATGGACGGCACCGCCCTCTACGAAGCCGTGGCAGCCATCTTTATCGCTCAAGTCAACGACATGGACCTAAACTTTGGTCAGATTCTCACCATCAGGTAACTGTGCTTTGTTTTCAGTAGTTGTGGTTCACAGTATATACAATATAATAGAACATACACAAGGCAAGAGTCAGACACGTGCACAGTTTCCATCCTTTTTCCACATGCAGTTTATTCAGCATTAGTCCTTATTGCAGATTAAACTTGTGATCGCAGTTTATTTGCTCCGTGCACCTACCAGGGTTTCATAATGAATCTAGGAGTGGTTATACATCACACATATTCTATTTAATGCAAATATTGTGTATGTTAACCCTCTGAACCCAAAGACACACCAGTGGGTTTAGAAGGCAAATTATTGTTTAAAAAAATCACCAAAATGACACCATTTGTCAGAGCCAGAAAATGTAAAAACAGAAAAATGATTGGATTTTGAATTTTCAGATGGTCCACAACATAAACATGCAGAACATGTAGGGTTTTTTTGGAAAAATGAACCAAATCTAAATTTAAAATTGTGATATTTCATTAAAATCTCTCTATTCTGTATATATCTTTTTTTTTTAACTGCCAAAGAAAATCAATTGTACCAACTAGATTCTGCAGGAAACTAAACATTTTGTGCTCCTCTGCAGAACTGTGAAGCAATGACTGACTCAGCTGTAATCAACACTAATGTCATGAAAATTCAGGGGCTATTTGGTGGAAAAAAATCATCAGATTTTCAACTTTTAGAACTTCCTTCAACTGTACTCATCTCTGTTGCATCAGTCCACTGGGAAACTTCACCAAATCCAAAAATAAAGTTGTAATATTTCATCACATTCACCGTGTTCTAGGTGACTAACCAACCATTTGGACCAATCACATTCTGTAAAAAATAAATTAAAATCTGCTGTCTTCTACTCGGCTTTGACCAGCAGTCATGTGACAAAAGTTGTCACTTCTCAGCTGAAAGAGGAGACGGATGCATTTAGATTAACACTGTAGCTGCTCATTAGGACTATTCAGGGGCAAACTGAGGGAGAAAGCAACAAGCTTCATCTGAACAGACAAAAGAGTACTTATTTTTTGGGAAAAGTCTGAGTTACTGCTTTATGTTTTGTTTTAGTGATTGTGTATGTTTAGTATTGGGGAATTTATCTGAGCCAATCTCCTATTAAACCCTGCCTCTAATTATTTAATTTGGCCAGACGTAAAAAACTCTCTGGGTGTCATTCTTGATTAGAACCTTTAGTCAAAGTCAAAGTCAGCTTTATTGTCGGTTCTCCTACATGCGTACACATACACAGAACTGAAACTGCATTTCTATCTAACCCTAAAATGTGAAAACTAAAGCTAAAAATTCAGGATACAAGACAACAACAGTCCTAATCTACATAAGGCACAAATTTAAGAGCGCAAACTGGCATTTAGGAGAAAACATTAAAGTGACTTAGTGTCCAACAGACCATGTGCTATTTCAGTGCAGATCAGAGGTTATTGACCAGAGTTTGTGTATGTGGGGGAAGGGGGTGGTAGAGAGGGCAGAGAGGGCAGAGAGTTCAGCTTCCTGACAGCCTGGTGGATGAAGCTGTTGCTCAGTCGGCTGGTCCTGGTCCTCAGACTCTTCCGTCTCCTCCCTGATGGCAGCAGGCTGAACAGGTTGTGGGACGGGTGTGTGGGGTCTCCTGCAATGCTTAGTGCTTTGGGAGTGAGGCGGGTGCTGTAGATGTCCTGGAGGGAGGGGAGAGAGACACCCACAATCCTTTCTGCTGCTGGAGGAGGTGCAGGAGTCGTACCACGCTGTGATGCTGCTGGACAGGATGCTCTCCATGGTGCCTCTATAGAAGGTGGACATGATGGGGGCGGGGCACTGGCTCTGCTCAGCTTACGCAGGAAGTAGAGATGTTGTTGTGCCTTCCTGACCACTGATGATGTGTTTCTGGTCCAGGAGAGATTTTCTGAGACGTACACACCCAGTAATAATTTAAGTAATAATTTCTAATTTTGTTATTTTCTTTTCAATCCTTCATGACATTTCTTAGTTCTTTCTACTTGTAGCTGTGGTTGTGCTGTTTCCGTAGACGTGCAGGACTTTATACTGGAGGGGAAAATGAGCCCACAGTGAGTAAAAATGTGCAAGAAAAACAATCAGAGCGTTGGGTTGAGAGAGTTAAAAGTGTCTTTCTGATGCATTATTCCCAGTTAGACGTGTAATGCAGTTTACAGAACATATGGCAGCGTTATAACTCCTCGTGTGCCGCCTTCACTCCACCTCCCCACCAGGACAGCCGTCACATGTGCTGTTTGTTTGTTTCCCTTCATGAAATGTCTTCACTCTCCTCTCCATCCCCTCCCACCGCCCACTCAGTATCACGGCAACGGCTGCCAGCATCGGAGCAGCAGGCATCCCTCAGGCCGGCCTGGTTACCATGGTGATCGTATTGACATCGGTGGGACTGCCCACGGAGGACATAACACTGATCATCGCCGTGGATTGGTTCCTGTGAGTTCCCACTAAATGTCAGCTTGTTGGGGATTGGTCTGTGACTGCGCCGGGCCTAAATGTCAGTGTAGAGCTTCAGAGGAGCCCAGAGGTCCCTCATCCACAAAGGTTACTGATGCATAATGCAGGCCAGCAGATTAGGGAGGCTGCGAGTGATGATGTCTCAGTTCTGTCACCTCCTCTTGTATTCCAGTTTTGTCTGATTTTGTCTCTGTTTTGCCACCCTCAGGGACCGGTTGCGAACTACCACCAACGTCCTGGGCGACTCGCTCGGCGCCGGCATCGTGGAGCACCTCTCCCGCGGCGAGCTGCACGATCAAGACGCCGAGGTGCGCAACTCCGTGATCGAGGAGAACGAGAAGCCCTACCAGCTCATCTGCCAGGAGAACGACGTGGTGAACCACCTGAACAGCGAAACCACGATGTGAAGGCCACTTCGAGAGCATTTGTTTTTAGCTAGAAGGTTGCAAAGGTGCAGCCGAGACAAAATTCTTGGTCAACCGAGAGAGTTGATTTTGCCGTCGCAGACACAAAACTCACATCTCAAATAGGGAAAAAAAGGGTCTCTGGGAAACAAGGCGATGCAAAGCCTGTCCCGGAGCGGCTTGGTGGCAGGAAATTAAGTACATATGCCGTTTAGGAGCAGTTACACATGCAGGGATTGAGCCAGAAGCCTTCAGACGCATCGAGATTTATAGAATTCATGATCCTCGCAGTCAAAACGTTGTAAAACCTGCCAGAATCAGTGCCAGAAAACAAAGTATTATCAGAGAGAAACATCACCAGTCCTTAAAAAAGTCTTATGAATGTAAATCTGCACATTTAGGCCAAAACTTCTCATGTTTAATTCTGATTATTTCCTTTGCAAACACCCGTTTTTTGTCATCCTCATCATGACTACCTCTTAGAGTTTCTACGGCGCCGCACAAGAAGAAAAACAAACTTAACAGGATGTAAATACTTCAGTTTGTTCCTGTGTTTAGTTTTGTGTTATTTAAGTGCTACATTGTGATTATAAAACCGAATGTTTTTGACTGTTAAATACTGGAAAATGGTGAAAATTGAACTTTTACTACTTTTTATTTTGAGGTTGATACATTTTAAGTCACTTATAGAATGCTTTTACACTCAGATATTGTATTATTAGTCGTATTTCTTGTATTTATTTGGTGCTATTGGCACAGAACTGTACTGCTACACCATAATTTCACAGAAATAGCTGCAATAATACTAAAAAAAAAGGAAATTTTCTCTATTTTCTTTACTCCAAGCAGCACTTGTTCAGTTATTTCAACTATAAAAAGAAAATATTCAGCGAGCAGATGATTGATTTTTCGTTTTTTTCCATATTAAAGTGAACATGTATAAGTTTTAAGGTTTATTTTATTTTGGGAATTTTTTTGACTGACAGAATAACAACTCTGCAAGTTTAAAGAGTCAGAGAGCATTTTGTGTGTTTGTGCGTCTTAACATTAAAACAAAATGACACCTGCCTGTTTGTGTTTTCTGCATTATATCTTATTATCAAGCATGTCATTTGATTTTGTTAGATTTTGATTGAAATTGTACTTTGCAAGCTAATCACTGAATTATTTTTTATCGGTTTTGTGCAAAAGTACCGTGAGGAAAACGCTGTAAGAATTTGAACATACAGTTGTTTAATGCTTTTTGATGTTTAAGGAGAAAATATTGTGCATCGATATGTAAAGTGAACATTTAAATACCATTTACTGAAACCATATCTTGACTTTGTGCCACTTTTATGCCCATTTAGAGGTTTGACTTTAGTTTCTAAGCTTGATGTTGTGTTTGTTTCCCATTGGAAGAACAGCAGCTCAACCTTTTTTGGATGGATTTGAAAAATGTGGCAAATAAATGTCTCAGGAACTGAAGTGTGATTCTCATTATTGTGATTGTGGCTACCCCTTGTGGAGGATATTCTCCTGTCCAGAAGCTGCTCGGTTAGAGACGAACTCAGGTCAAATGTTGCCTGAAAAACAAGAATTCAAACAGTAAAGGAGCTAATTTTACTATGTTGGAACTGTTGGCTTTAAATGTAAACAGCTGATCACTATAAAAGCAAATCTTTACCTTAAAAGCGTCACGTTTAGTGTCATTCTGGGGGCTTAATTTGCTTTGACCTCATTATTTTAGAACTGATTCAGGCCCCATTCGGTTTAGTTTCACTAAATAAGGTAAATAAATGAAACTGGACTCACTTAGCTTCAGCAAACTCGCTTGAGTGGATTAAAATATATCTATTCACGGTCATAATTCCTGATATTTGCAAAACTACAACAGTCTGCAGTGATGCCTGTAGCTCTGAGAGGCTGGCAGCTCATTAGTGTTTAGGCTTAAATGACAACAAACTGATGTCTACAATGTGTTAGTGTGCAGCTGATGGAAATGTCATTGGCTTTACATGTATCTAGACATTAAATCAACAGAAAGAATTGTCAGATTTTCAACTTTTTGATGGTTCTTTCACTAATCACGTGTGATACGTGGCTCTGTCAGGAAAATAAACCAAACCCAAGTTTCATTTAAAAAATGTCTTTTTTCTGCATGTCATCATAAAAAATGGTCATTTGTAGTAACCAAATTCTGTGAAATTCCAAACATTCTGTGCTCCTTTGCGAATATGAGAAGTCATGAACAATTCAGGGACTTCTCAGCTGAACTGCAGGCTGTGTTCACACAACAGAGACAAGTATGAAAACTAAGTAGTAAAACATCTGTAGTAATTAGAGTCACTCTTTATTTCCAGTAGTGGTAACACTGACCTATGCCTCACTTGGTGATATACAAAATTACTTTTACTTGTTATCAATTCACATAAATAATAATAATAATAATAATAATAATAATAATAATAATAATAATAATAATAATAATAATAATAATAATAATAATAATAATAATAATAATGCCTTTAATTTATAATGCACTTTACATACAGAATCTCAAAGTGCTACAATAAGGAAAGTACAAAAAATACATTTATAAAACATTTGTGAACTAAAGTAAATTTTTGGGTCTTGTTTTTGTGGTGGATCCTTTGTAGCCTCTTGTTATGAGTTTGTGTGGTGTCTTGCCCAGTTTTGGTGGCCATATGTTTGTGAGGGGACTTTTTAATTCATGAGTGACCACAGTGAAGGAAATAATGCTTAAAACACATTGATCAGTTCACTTGAGTTTTGTGTCTTGTATTTTTGGCCATTTCAAACTTGTTTTGTGGCTTTGTGACTGCAAATTTGTGCTGTTTTGCTGTTTTTCCATATGTGTCTATGTGATCAGTGTTGGGACACTGGTTGATTAGGCTGAGTGGCTACAGCTGCTGCATCCGACGCACCTGCTGGACTGATTGGTGACACTCCTTTAAAAGACAGACTCTGGAGCTGTTCAGATGGACTCCGACTTCAGAGAACTGCACATCATAGTTCTCTGTTCGTTTGAGAGCGTGTGTCAAATAGCTCTCTAGTGAGAAATAGAGCCCCTTTGAATTGTGTTTCACACCCTAAGCCCATTTATTTCACCCTCCCCTCCTTTTGTTTGGTTTTGTTTATTATAATTCTTCCAGCCATTTTGGCTGGCTTAGTGGGTGATAGAGGCAATCTACCTCTATCACCTTTCTGAACCCATTTTGTAACCTTTTGTTTGGTTTATTTGTGTTGGGGTTCTTTGTTTTGCTACGGTTTTCCTTTTGATACTTTAATAAAGTTTGGGGTTCTGGGTATTTTCCTGGGGTCCCGCTTGGGAAACGTAACACTCTGTATGGGAAGAAAGCTTTCCTGGACTTTTGATTACAACCAGCAGAAAAACATTCTCCAGACCACACCTGTCTGTTGTTTCAGCTGATTGGTCTGGAGCTTCATTCTTCTTCTCCCTGTCTACCGTCTTCACTGATTGGACCTCCGCCCAGTTTTACCCTCTAATTAGACTGCAGCCATCCCAACCCCAGAGTATAAAATTGGAGCTAAACTATCAGTTCAGGCTGCTGTGAGTTAATTTGAGCAGCTCAATTCTTGTTGTGTGTTTTATGCTACACTCAGACACTGGTTTGTCTGCCTGGAAACTGGGCCTGGCCTTCCACTGCAAAAACTCAAAATCCTACCAAGTCTATTTGTCTTATTTTTAGCCAAAATGTCTCATCCCACTTGATTTAAGATAAATTCATTGAACAAGTGACATTTCAGCAGATGGAGGGACTTGTTTTAAGACAATGGGGTAGCCTATCCCAGCTGACTCGGGCGAAGGCAGGGGACACCCTAGACAGGTCGCCAGTCTGTCGCAGGGCTACATATACAGACAAACAATCACTCACACATTCACACCTACGGGCAATTTAGAGTAATCAATTAACCTCAGCATGTTTTTGGACTGTGGGAGGAAGCCGGAGTACCCGGAGAAAACCCACGCATGCACAGGGAGAACATGCAAACACACTAATTAGCTTTAGACATATTTACACAAAATTAAAAAGCAAATGACGGTGCACAGACGTTTTCCAGCTAATCGTCTTTGCAGAATGAATATCTGGACTGATTGTCATTTTCAAGATTCAAGGTTTATTCTGTGCAGTGAAGTCTAGTGGTGAGCAGGAGAGTTCTGGGGTCACACCAGCTGTATTTATCACAAAATACACTCTTATCATGTTTAGATTTGTCAGATTAATGGTAATTCATTTAATAATTTGAAATATATCACTAAAACAATGATTATCCATGTCATGGCAACGTTACAGGAAAGGTCAGGGGATCACAGACCTCACTAGGATTCATCCTCTGGGGAAAATGAATGTGCAAAACCTTAATTATTCGAGATATTTCAGTCTGGACTGGACACACACACAAGAAACAAAAGAAAAGACACCAAAGTGCTTCCATTTCAGATTAATTTATAAAATAGTTCACTTGAGTTGCTGTGTTTTAACATACAGTGCATTCTTCTACAATACAATGCTTGTGTGCTGCACACACGTCAGAGCCCTCGAAGTTTTAACAGCCTGGCCATGTGGTGAACTGAATCATGAATACTTTGGCATAGTTTAGTGACACACTATCGGTAAAAAAGGCAAATGTAAACTGCAAATAGATATTTAAATCTCTCGTCGATGCCTGAGGGCCTAATTTTTAAAGGACTGAGTCGAGTTTCACACAGAGTTTACAAACAGTCAATACAGAAAGTGGACAAAAGATCAGGGAACATTTGATATTTATGTGTGAAATCTTCTCTCCGATTCCTTTTTTTATTTTACAAACAGTCTAAATGCCTGAAAACCTTCTTACAACTGAAATCTGGATTATCCTGCACCTGAAGTTTACTGTGACAAACCCCTTTTACTTTACTGTGTGAAGTGTCATTACACATCGAAGGTATACACGTCACAAATAAGCACTTTTGCTGATTTACAATATTAATATCACTGCTCGTTTCATTGCAGCGGCTTCACTGATCTCACATTGAGTAGTTAAGTAGTAGTTGTAGAGGGAGACACTTTCAGGCAGACTCTGGCAAATAACAGTACAAGCCATTAAAAAAAAAAAGAAGAAAATAAAAATCAATGCAACTTATCTTACAAATACCACTCCTCTGTCGATACGCCACGTGTTGGGAATATTTCAAGCGCGGTTCATGTTTAAATATCTAAAGCCAGTTAAATATGTATTGCTGCCCAGATCTGATAGTGTAGATAGAAGGAGACACAAGATGACTGGAGAATCAGCCAACGTCGCCGCGTAACCAAGACGAGCTGCTGAAGGTTTACTTGGCCTGAAGAAAAAGGAAGAAGAATTTCAAGAATACTGGGTTAGATATTTAAAGAGAGATATCTCGACGTGCTATCTGTGTGTTCAGGTCAGTCTTACTTACTTATGACTATGAGTTTTCCTCCAAACTTGACGGCGCTCGGTCACTCCACATTGAGAACCGCCCAGTTGTCTTTCTTGTCCTAATAACAGCAACAGGACAAAACATTAAAGGTCCCATACAGTATAAATCCACTTTTTTGTTGTTTTGTGGTTGTTAGAAACTTCTGCCATTCTTCAAGCCCCCAGAACTTTTTACGTTCAGGCTAAGGAAACAATAGTTGTTCCAACTTTGTATAATCCTGCTCCTTCACTGCTTCCAGGTGTTTTATTTCATGTGCAATAACCTGCTCTTTTATTATAATATATACAGAACAATTTTATTCTTTCAAAGTCCAATTATATTTAATCTTTGTATTTTTTTTTATTTCACTCTAATTTATTTTAAGGTAATTCAATTTTCATTTAATTTAACTTAGTTAAATTTTATTTTATTCTATTTTATTTTGTTTTGTTATTTTTCTAATGACTGTGTTCTTTTGTAATATGCTGCTAACTCAAAGAGCTGCTAAACTGCCTTTTGTTGTTTAACAATGACAATAAAGATCTATTCAATTCTATTCTAGTGAACTAGGAGTGAACACGAGTCTTCATGCACTCCTAGCATGGAAGGAGCTGAAAATGCAGAGAGAGTCTCCTTCCTGAAGGGGGTGTAACCAGCAGTAGCACTTAAAGCTAAAGACCTGAAATAATCCATTCAGAAAATGGATAAAACCAGTTATGATTACAGTAAAATGAAGTCATTTTATTTTTTTTTTATTTTTTTGCAATGACTTTACGCTCTTTTGTTATATGCTTCGAACACAAAGAGTTGCTAAACTGCCCTGCATTATTGATTAACAATTTCTATTCTATTCTATTCTATTCTATGCTAATTTTAAAATGTGTCAGCTACAAACAAAAACCCAATAAATGTTCTGCTCTTGGCTGCAAGAGTGAACACAAGAGTCTTCATGCACTCCTAGCATCTGAGGAATTGAAAATGCAGAGAGAGTTTCCTTCCTGAAGGGGATGTGAAAACAGCAGCAGCATTTAAAGCTAAAGACACTGGAACATTCAGTTTAGAAAATGGCTAAAACTAGTTGTGATTATAGTAAAATGAACCATTTTTGCACTAATTTGAGCTGAAAAAATGGAAGACACATTCTAGATATATGTCAGACTTTCATTAATTTTCTGAAAAGGGGCAAAATATGGGACCTTTAATGTCTTAGTGGAAATTGCATGGAAATCCCTTTGTATAGTCGTGTAATTCTGAGTGATTCAAGCCGACACAATGGATTGTATGGTGTACTTTTGAATTAAAAATCCTGTAGCTACGCAGTGGTTTGTATCTCACCTCTGACATGACGGGCAGGTTGTCATGAGGAAGCAGCCACATGGTTCGGTGGGCCTTGGTTCTCTGTCTCTGGAGGAGCTTCCTCAGCAACCTCTTCACCTTCCGGTCTCTGGGGTCGGCACATTTCACCGCCTTCTTCGTGTAAAGACTATGAGAAACCAACACAATTCTTTTAACATGACACAGGATTCAAATACAACATTCTGCTGAAGGAAAAGGAAGAAAACTCCAAATTTTAATCCTCGTCATGTAGAAGCACGAGAAAAAAACCCTGATTCAGGAATAAGATGTTGGACTGCAAAGACGTGTGTCAGGTGTTGCAGAGATTTTGAGCCCAAATATGCAAGGAGCAGGTGATGAAAGATGAAAAAGAATGTTTTTCCTGGCATCAAGAAGAACAAACTGAGCGAGAAAAGTTGACAGAAATCTGCAGAGAGGACCAAAAGCAACTCTTGTATCCACTGAATAAGAGTTCCATGTTTTTGTTAGCTCTCCATTCCCCTGCGACATCAGATTTCTCCGACCTGCTGGAAACAATAGGTATCACAATGCAGTTTACTTAACTAAACCCTGCTGTTCTGACTGACTGGCTGCGGCAGGGCTCAGCTGGCTCGGAAGGTATTTTCAGACGGCTTGTTATTCCCACATATTTCCTTTCTTACTTCCCTGGCAATTACAGCTCCGAGCCCTGCCATAACAACATGACCTGGAAAGATGACAATGCCTCTCAGCCCCGGCTCTGCCCTCCTCTAACGAGAGGCATATTTTCCATGCCTGCAGATTGCTTTGTGCTCTTTAGCTCCAGGAGTGGATAGCTGAAATACTTGCATGATGGCTTGTATACTGCAGTCGGGCCCCTCCGTCTGCACCTCAAACCGCAACACGTCTTTGGTACGCACCTTGCCGTGGGAGTACAGCATGCAGCACTGGACATCCCTCTGCATCTGCACGCCTTTAGCTGGGGAAACAAAAGAGACAAACGGGGAGAAAAAGAGTGAGCCGAGGGAAAGCATGCTGAAGTTTCCTGGTGTCAGATTCAGTCAATCATGTTGGCTTATTGCTTTCTGTTTCACACCTTTGATTATACTTTACTTTGTGAGGCCAGAGTGAAAATCTTTCTCAAGTGAGAACAGGACTGAAGCTGCAACATCATACCAGCTGCAAAGGTCTTGCACATTCTTGCACATCGATAGAGCTACAGAATTTTCTATTCAAATTTAGTGCATTTTATGATCATTTTCAAACCTTGCAAAGTCAAGATGCTGATATTCTTTCTGAAGTGAGAGCAGGACAAAAGCAAAATCGTCCCAGCTGCAAAAGTTTTGCACATTATTGCCCTTTATTAGAGCAACAAACATTTCTGATTCATATTTAGAGTGTTCATGTCATACTTAAACCCTGAGTCGTCAATATTCTTAGATTTATTCTGAAGCAACAGCAGGAATAAAGAAATATCATGACAGCTGCTGAAGTTTTGCATGCTATTTTACATTATTAGAGCAACAGAAATATTTTGAGTGCATTTCATCATCATTTTTCAACCTTGCAAAGTCAATTTTCTGATATTCTTTCTGAAGTGAGAACAGGAATAAAGCAAAATCCTACCACCTGCAAAGGTTTTGCACATTATTGCACAAAACTGGAGCAACAGAAACATTTTTGATTCATATTTAGTGCATGTAAGTATCACACTTAAACCCTAAAAAGTCAATATTCTGACATTTATTCTGAAAAGAGAGCAGAAATAAATAAACATCATCACAGATGCAAAAGTTTTGCACATTTTTTATATCATTAGATCAACAAAAACATATTTCATTCACATTTAGTGCATTTAACCATTATTTTCAAACCCTGCAAAGTAAATTTTCTGATATTCCTTCTGAAATGAGAGCAGGACTAAAGCAAAATCATTTCAGCTGCTAAAGTTCTGCACATTATTGCACATCATCAGAAAAAAACCTCAGTGACAGAAACATTTTGCATTTATATTTAGTGCATGTAATTACCTTTTTATAAAACCTTCCAAAGTCAATATTCTGATATTCTGTCTGCAGTGAGAACAACACTAAAGCAACATCGCAGCAGCTGCAAAAGTTTTGCACATTAATGCACAATATTAGAGCAACAGAAATATTTTTGATGCATATTTAGTGCATTTAATCATCATTTTCAAACCCTGCAAAGTCAGTATTCTGATTTGTGCAAAGACTGAGTGTTTTGGCAGCTTTTGCAGACAGAAAAAAAAGATGATCTGCTCTGCAGAACGTGCACATGCTCTCTAGTTACATATACACATGCTCGGATATGGACGCACATATACACACTAGAATGCCAGAGGAATTACAATGGCATCCCGTTGTGCTGAGAAACATGCTGCCATGCCAGTGAAACGAGAGAAAGTGAGAGGAGTGGTGTGTGTGTGTGTGTGTGTGTGTGTGTGTGTGTGTGTGTGTGTGTGTGTGTGTGTGTGTGTGTGTGTGTGTGTGTGTGTGTGTGTGTGTGTGTGTGTGTGTGTGTGTGTGTGTGTGTGTGTGTGTGTGTGTGTGTGTGTGTGTGTGTAGGGTTTTCGCCACGATGTCTCTCCATCCAAAGCAAATCTGT
Source organism: Amphiprion clarkii (assembly GCA_027123335.1). Taxonomy (NCBI): domain Eukaryota; kingdom Metazoa; phylum Chordata; class Actinopteri; family Pomacentridae; genus Amphiprion; species Amphiprion clarkii. The sequence goes on from CM049569.1 coordinate 1,069,442, forward strand.
AAACAAATTAAAGTGTGATGTGAAGCAGCAGGAGCAATCAGAGCTGCAAAATAGGACAGTGCTTGCTTTGTTGTGCCACACATGATTTTGAATCCATCCTCAGCGCACTTCCAGTGCTCCCACTACCTCTGACAAAACAGACGACACCATCATTGTGCTTTCAGATGCTCGTCCTCCTGCCCTCTGTTTACATCCATGCCTCCCTCCCTGCTGCTGCTGCTATCCCCTCTTTCCCTTCTTCTTTCCCTTTTCTGTCTTCGCCATCGCTTCCTCGCTCTCTCTCTCTCTCTCTCTCTCTCTCTTTGCTACCCTGTCCACCTGCAGGGTGCATGCAAAGCCATGCAACACACACACACACACACACACATGGAAAGTATGGTTGTGTCCTACCTTCTACAGATGCCAGGAAGATAACAGTCAGAGAGATAACAGTCAACATCTGCAGCATGAACATGATGAGGCTGGCAGAGAGGAGGATAATCTACTCTGTCACCTCTCCCTCTATGGCTGCCTCTCTTATATGACTCCCTCCCTCTCTTTATACCTCCCTGCCCATCTCTCACTCACTCACTTTCACCACCTCTCTTTTTCTGTCTTACTGTCTTCCCCTCCCACCCCCTCCTCTGTTTATCCATTTCCAGTCATTCTCACGCTCAACTAAACTCCCCTCCCTCGTTTTCTTTCACATTCATCTCACCTCTCACTCATTTCTCCCTCCTTGTCTTCTCGCTCAGGATGCCAAGCCTCATTTGTCTCATTTGAGGCTTTAAAATTCCTCCTTTCGTCCTGTTACTTTTCTCGTCTTTGGTTGCATTTTTCTACCAGATCAAAGGAGCTGAGAAGGAATCTCCATGTGGCTTTCACATGTACTGTACTCTCATGATCAGTCCAGTTATTTGGCACAAAATTGATTTTCTAAAACAAAAATAATCTTCAATTAAGTGTGGTTTGCAGCTGTGTAATGTAGTTGTGGAAACTCTCGGTGAACTGTAGGTGTGTCTGACTTGTGCATCTGAGTCAGTTTTGCAGCAGAGTTATGTTCTCTGTGAGATTCCAGACAAAATGCCAAACACACCTAGAAACTATGATAAACTGCATTGATTAGCTCAGCTTAACCCCGAATGTCAACATGCACAAATGAATCATAGTTTCAAAACATCTGCTGTAGATATTTAAATGTATCGTACATGTTTTTCTTGTACCATTAAAAGTGAACTACAATTGAGCTTTTGTTGTTGCAGATTTTGGAACCACCACCTGCAAAAAGTCTCAGATAAGCCAAAATTTCTTGTAAAACATTTGTTTTCTTGTCTCTTGATTGATGCAAGGTTGACATTCTTTGCTCATGATACACCACTGTATATGATAGATTTTAAGCTCAAAATCAAGCTCATTTTAAAGCATGTGTCACAAATATCCTGCAATAAACAATACAGATGTGTTTTCCAACAATGAACAAATCTCACATTCTTTTGTTGGGCCCCTGTATTCATGTCTATCGGCATAAAGTTTGCTTAATATTGAGTTATTTATTCACTTTTGCGGTGGTGTTCCTCAAGGATTTGCCCTGGGCCTCTTGTTTTGCTCAGTTTTTGTGCTACTTATGGTTCAGGCAACTGTAAATGCGAGGTTAACATTCTATGCTGATGATACACCAGTGTATAGGGTAGATTTTAGGCTCAAAATCAAGTTTGTCTTAAAGTATGTGTCATAAATATCTTGTAATAAACAATGCAGATGTTTTTTTTTCAACAACAAACAAATCTTACATTCTTTTGCTGGGCCCCTGTATTCATGTCTCTCATCTACAGCATAAACTCCAAAGTCTGGCCACAATATGAAACCAGTCTGAGGGCTTTATTTGATTGCAGTCAATATTTGCTTGTTGTAATTTCATTTTTATGGCTATCTGAAGATAGCCATTGGTGTGTTGTTATGAATAACAACACACCAATGCCAGCCAGTAAATGCCATATGTATGGCTAATAATATGATTCAGATGTTTGAAAAATCTGTCCTTAATAGGTCTCTGCAGCCTCTCCCCGTTGGCCCGTAAATCACAATAAAATTGTTGTTTTGTTTCAATAGCACCACAAGAATAAGCGGAAGGCGCTATTTGAGAGTCAAATATCTTCATCCATTACAGAGGCTTCAACAGAAAACAGCATCAGGAGCTCATTATATAGACAGAAACCAGAGAAATTGATGTGGGCCTGCATCTGTTTCAGTAAGATATTCCTTTGAACCGACCTTGTGGTGGAGAAAAAACTGACAAACACAGATGTCAATGAGGGATTATGCAGCCAAAAACAACAATGTATTAAATGATTAATAAAAGGCCTAATCAGGTATGACAGATACACAAATGTTGCCACATTGCAAAGTCAAACTATTTAAGCTGGCTGGAATATTAACAAATCAGCTGTAATTCTCATTAATAAGAAAATAGACGGTCATGTTCCTGTCTAATAGTAGACCTCTTCTACACATTATCACATTACACCATCCAGGGAGTTAAAGTGTTGCTGCGATCACACTTACTGCAGCCAGGAGATGTTGGAATAGCTCTGATTGTGTAACTTTTCGCTTGGAGTGCTGCTCATTCCCATGTTCTTTCACTGTAAAAATGAAGTGTGTTCAGCTTCAGAGAAATTCTGACCTGGCTGCCTTAAAACCTTGAATCAGGCAAACTGAGGAATTTCAGCTATTTGCACACATATCTGAGTTGCTTAAAGTCAGAATAAATGGTTGGGGTGACTAAGGTGAAGCTAACAAACAGCCCCATCAACTTTATATATTAATGAATGAGTGTTTTTTTTATTGATAACAGTAAAATATTTCAAGCCGTACAAACATAAGTCCCAGCTGAAACAACATAAAATGACGAGTAAAAGCAACAAACTTCTGATATCTTGAGCTGTAAAAACATTCAAACTAAAGAGAATGAAACATGGAAGTCATTAATCGCTACAGAAGTCTCTGTCATGGTGTCCCTTTGTTAGCAAAAACCCCCACGATTCTCTTGGAGATGCAAACCTCCTCTCCCATCCACAGCAATCAGAATTCAAACACAACACAACTGAAATAACAAACACAAAACCACTTATTTAATTATTTTGATTAGAATATTAACAAATCAACTGCTTGTAGTCTCACAGTGTTAAACAGAACTAACAAGGTGTAGTCTTCTATATCATTAAGCAGCAATCGGCTCCACCTGGTGGAACAACCAGGTACTACAGCTGGTTTATAGACAATCCTCATCTTCTGCCTTATTGACTAAAATAATCTTAATTGGTTAAATTACGTTAAATAACAGTAATTTATCATGAATGACTGATTGTTAAAATCTCTTTCATAACCTCCAAAAGTCACACAATAAAACAGCTGAAGTACATTTTAAAAAATCCTGGTTTCCAATGCATTATTGGAGCATTCCATTGTTTTGAAGGTTTCCTATCAATTTCTAAATTCCAGTCACCCTAGTTGTGTGATTTTATGTTGTCTGAATGATTCTGACTGGACCGGTTAGCAGAGTAAAACTTGATACGTCAAGTACATCCAGCATTTTATTCAGTTCATTGAATTGACTTCAGAAAATGAGGTGAGGTATCAGAAACCTCAAATCCCTTTTCTGCAGCCATACAGATGAACATTTCTGTCAGCATTTATTAAAATCTGTCTAAAGAGCAACATTTTCATTGAATTTCTTTTGTTTTTGCTCACCTTCAGTGTTTTTCTCTGCTGCACTGAGGAAGAATTGAACTCCAGTACATCCATGTTTAAGGTAATTAAAGGTGCAATGAAGAACATTTCCACCACCTTGAAACTTTAAAATAACCCTTCATCCTGGTATTAAGTTGTTATTATGAAAAAATGCCTCTTTTTTGTATTTTTCAAGAAATGTAAAACAGCTATTTAAAGAACACAATAAAAAATGTCTATGAACATTCCAATTCTTAGTCTGCACCATCCAACGTTTGATACGCAAATTGTAATAATTAATTCTTGTTTTGTGTGTGTCAGTACCTCCAGTTATTCTGCTACAGCTTCAGGGTTTGTTCAAAAGTCTTCTCAAACTGAAAACTTAACAGCAAACTTTAGGATTTTGTCCGCCTGGATTCTTAAATGCCAATAAAAAATGTAGCACGTCTTGTGTTCTGATCTACTGAGGCAGCTGCTGGACGGTGGAGAAACTTGTATCCTCCCTCAAGTTATTCCTGTTGGATTGACACCAAAGTGTGACATTTATAGCCGATGGTTTAGATAGATGAAAAGGCTTCTACTGACATGCTGCCTTGTTATTTATGTTCGGCTATGGAGCTCAGTAAAACTTGCAGATAATATGATGGGGAAAGTAGTACTTTCTTCTCATTATTACATAAATTAAACATATAAATGCGTCACAATTCATTACCCTAAATGCTCTGGACATACTGTTCTTTGCAACAAAAAAAAGAAAGTGTAGATAAACGCTCAGTGCATTGGCAGGGCAGGACTGGAACCATGAGTCACCTCTCCTGCAAGGAAATATTGCTTTAGACACTAATGTGGGACATGTAATGGACACATTTCATAGGTTTACATCAATACGATCCTGCAAATGTTCCTGTGGTTCAACAGATCTTAACATTGAACAAATGAACCCTTTGGCTCCTGAAACTCTTGGTGGAAAAATTCAGACAACAAGGCAACATTATGTCCCTTATGGATCCCTGGATATGAAAATATGCAGGCTGAGCACTGAGGGGTGAGGTTGGGGTAAAAATGTGTATATCAGAGTGTGTGTGTGTGTGTGTGTGTGTGTGTGTGTGATGGGGGTGTGGTTAAACTCAAGAATTTGACCCAAGAAATCAGGTTGGAATCTCAGCTGCAAAAACATACCTTCCACATGACTACAGGTCTGCTGGTGAGACGGAGGCATTTTGTGCATATCTCTGCAGTGATTAAAATATCTCCTGTCAAGGTGTGCCGAGGCAGAAACATGTAAGAGACCAGGCTTTGAATGGAGGCGCTGACCAGGTAATGTCTTCCTCTTCGTATGGAGGGATGTTATGGCCTCCAGGAGATGATGGAGGACTCGGCTCAGTGCGCTGGACTTGCAGCCTAAGAGATCTTATTGTACCTGAAAGGGATTTCTGAGGGATAAAATGCAGGGGGCAAATACTTGATATAATCTTTGAAAGAAGGCAATGAAACAAGCTGCGTGCATTGCAGCTCTGAATACAGAATCATGCAGGGCATTTTTTTTTTCTTTACTATTTTCTGTGCTAAAGACCTTAATCCGGCAATAAATTCTTTGCATTCCTCTGCTTCCATGTTAAGGAATAGTTCTTCCTACTGGTATGTTAATTAGTGACCTTTAGCTCATATATTCTATCAATGCAGGTTGTTGATCTTTATTTATGACTTATTACACTGACAATTTAGCTTAGACAATCAAGTCTCAACAACTACTGGATGGACGGCCTGAAATTTGGTTCAGATGTTGTGCAAATGACTTTTTCCAATTTCCTGACATTTCAAGCACCACAATCTTCTAGTTAAAATGAAACTAGTGGCTAAAACGTCATGAAATTAGGTACTAACATCCTTATTCCTGCATGCAGGGTGTAGTCTAATAAATAAATTAGTCTTAAATTGTCTTTCAGCCAAATGTAACCAAACAGTTGCAAACCAGATGCTGTTCCACCGGCTCAGCTGTGTGTGTAGTCCTATAATGTTAGTCCGCTAATGTTAGCGTGCTAACTTGCTCACCCTTTAGGATACAGAATAGGAGTGATATTTATCTCCATATCTAGCCTAAGAGCTCCAGTAGAAAGCTGCTGGAGTCCTTTTTTTGATTCACAAATCCGTTTCCCCCTTTTATTCAGGTTCCTTCTATTGTGACTGATAGGGAGTCCCAAATGTATACTGTATTAATGCCGCCTGGTGGCCCAAGACACATATGTCTCGAAGTGTGAATGGTTGTGAAACTTCCAGGTCAGAGATGATTTAAGATGTTAATGATGGTCTGACTTTCTTTCTGGGAAGAGATCTCAAGACTGCATTACATGTACATGATGGGTGATGACATCGACACCCAATACATATCCGCACCTGGTTTAACATTTTCAGAAATGGACTTATTTGCGTTGTTGCTGATTTAGATACAAAGACATCAGTGTAGATTATCAGTCATCGAGGTCATTGTGATCCCAAGTGCTTCAGTACAAGGCAACTGGACTTCTCTTTTTGGTTCTTGAAGACATGCCTCTCCTGACACAAAAGACTTCTTTTGAACTGATGGTGTTCCCAGATGTATATTGTCTCAAATTACAGGTTAAAGGCTCATTGACGACCCAAAGCTCATGTGCCTCGAGGTGGCAGGTCAGGGATGTTAACAGTGGTGAACTTTTCTGGGGAGAGATGTCAGTACTAGGTTGTAGATACCTGATAAGAAGCGGGGTCTAAGATGCTACTGTGTGATAAGTACCTTGTAAGTGGTGGAGGTCGACAACACTACTGCATATGAAGTACCTAATAAGTGTTGAAGACTATGATAGTACTGCATTTTAAGTACCAGACAAACGATGAGGGTCTATGACAGTACTGTGTTTCAAGTACCAGATAAATGGTGGGGTCTACATTACTACTGTGTTCTAAGTACCTGATAAGTGGTGAAGACTATGAAAGTACTGCATTGTAAGTACCTGATAAGTGGTGGGATCTATGGCATTACTGCGTTCTAAGTTCCTGATAAATAATAGGGGACTATGACAGCACCATTTATCTGCGTACCAGATAAATGGTGAGGGTTTTTGACAATGCTACCCTCTAAGTACCAGACAAATGGGCCTATGACAGTGCGGCACTCTAAGTACATGATAAATGGTGGGATTTGTGACATTATTATGTTAAACGTACCTGAAAAGTGGTGAGGTCTATGAAAGTACTGCATTATAAGAGCCAGATAAATGGTTGGGTCTATAACAGTACTGCACTCTAAGTACTGGTGGGGCCTGTGACAGAACTGTGTTCTAAGTACCAGATATGTGGTTGAGGTCAACAACACGACTGCATATTAAGTACCTAATAAGTGTTGGGGTCTATGACAGTACTGCATTCTAAGTACCTGATAAATGGTGGGGTTCTACAAAACTACTGTGTTCTAAGTACCTGATAAGTGGTGAAGACTATGAAACTACTGCATTATAAGTACCTGATAAATGGTGGGATCTATGGCACTACTGCGGTATACGTCGCTAGTAAGTGGTGGGATCTGTGACGCTACAACATTATAAGAACATGATAAATGGTGGGATCTATGGCACTACTGTGGTATACGTCGCTAGTAAGTGGTGGGATCTGTGACGCTACAACATTATAAGAACATGATAAATGGTGGGGGTCGACAACACTACTGCATTATAAGTACCTGATAAATAGTGGGATCTACGACAGTACTGCATTTTATGTCCATATATACTGCATATGTGACTCTCCATCAGTCAGCAACAGCTGCAGAAGCCTTTTAGATGAGAGATAAAAACATCTTGAAGAACCAAAAAGAGAAGTCTGCTTGTCTTCTACTGACTTACGACTACTATGAACTGTATGACTAAGAATCTACAGATATCTTCTTATCTAAATCAGCCAGAAAGCAAATCTGCCCATTATTCAAATGTCAAACTTTTCCTTTAACTTCAAACTAAAACGCAGAACTTGTTATATTTTATTTGATATCTGATGATTATAAAAATGTCAGTCTAATTTGTTATTTGAAATAGCTGAACAGTAAAATTGAGATTTCAGTCCAAAGCCACAGGATCAAAGCTTCCTTTCTCAGCATGGAATTCTTTTTCCCCCGTCGGTATAAAGGAGAACCAGATTCAGGGTTCATGTTCTGCTCTGAACAAGGGAAAGCTCTGCATTTTCTTTTCACATGAGATTTCCTTAATGGAATGTCTTTATTGACTGTGGAAATAAAATGATGTCCAACCATTCAACATGTGATTATATTTTATGAGAAAGGAGTACTGCGTGTTCCCCTGTGCCAGTCAGGCATTCCTCTGCAGGGAGTTGACTGGTTCTCCTCTGGAACCAAACATCTGGGCTTCTCACAGCTCTGTTTCATTACCCCCCGAAACACTAAACCCAGAAAATCAGCTTAAACACACTCAGGCATTTATTTTGAAAATCCCCACTACAAAAACTCAAAGGGTCTCTCGGCCGGGCCTAGAGTGTGAAACTGGACACTGTGGATGTGTTTAACAAATGCTGCCAGGAAGAACAACACACATCTCAGGTCTGGAGAGACTCGGATACATTCCTGATGCAGACTCGAAGCTGTGTGATTTTCTCAGTGTCACCGTGTTGAGCAAGAAATCTGACCTTCAACGTTTCACCACTGGCTTGTGTTGCACGGTGAACATGTCCAGAATGTTCTACTGCAGCTGCACAATGGAGCATTAGAAGTTAGATTCTGATTACTTTTTCATAGGATTTGCTGTTTGTCTGCCAGTTGTAGCTTTTTTAGCTTAGAGCCCAAAAAACATTGATTAGGACAAAAGTAGTTTATCGCAGTTATTAGTGCAAACTTAAAGCCAACAAGAAATCAGAGAAGTGTAGAAATGCCAACGACACAGTTCTGCAATAAAATTACACCAACAAACATTTTAATTATTTTAAAATTATTAATATTCGCTTATATTTGCTTTTGTGCTGTACAGTTAAGACAGGATTTTATTAATCCCAATGGAAATTCTTGATTTTAAACTCCTTATGCAGGACGTGGTGTTAAAAGCTGCTTAACACCTTATATTTAAAAAAAAAAAAAGTATTTATTGAGAGCATTCTAGCTAAATGCTAACTTTCATTTACCATGCAGTCTACTTAGTTTTGACCCGACTGACCAACTTGAAGACCGATGTTAAAGCCACATTTATCCTGCTAGAGAGAATGCCGATTCACCAAAAACCAAAGATTCTTTCTAAAAAAAAATTCTTTTTCCCAGCAGACAAGCCGAAGTTTCACAAGGACAAGTTGGATTAACAGATTTTATTTAGGATATTTATTGGAGACTTTTGGGAATTCCGACAGGTTTCGCTCCAAAGAAAACCGGGACAAACATGCCAACATTTGCATTTATTTTATTTCAATTTTTTTTAATCTGATTTGTTGTTTCAGTTATGTTATGGGAATTCTCAAAATAAGAATGTCATGACTCAGTGTAACCACTGTGTTTCTGCTGTGTATATGACAATAAAGTTGTTGAATCTTGAATTGTTTACGGCTCACGTCACTGAATTTTGCTCCAATTCTCATATCTGGTAGCAAATTCTAATAATAAACCAACTGCTTCCAGGATATTTTAATTTCCTCATTTGACTGTATGTTTTGACAGTAGTATATTTGCATATTTGGCACTTTACAGGCATTTTTTTTCGCTTTAGTACTTTTTAAATCATAATAAATCTTACACTTAGTTTAGTTCATTCTTCTTATTTCTCTCTTCCTTTTTTTTTTTTTAACCTTACTGGACGTTTCAGCTTATTCATTTATATATATTTTGCTTTTGTGGCCACTTTACGCCTCCTGCTTCTAACAGCAGAATTTCCCTGTGGGGATCACTATTTCAGGATTTCTATGTTGCTCCTGAGATAACACGGATGCATAAAACATACACTTCCGTTGACCTGAAACACATTAAAAAACATTTACTGCCAAGACCCAGAAAGTTAAATCGGTTAAGATTTTTTCCGATTATCTTTAGCAAAGGGAGGAAATCCTTGAAATGTGTTGACAAGCGCAGCACCCTGGACAGCTCCCACGTCCCTGATATCCCCGGATCAGCACCTTGGACAGCAGTTTGGCCCACTTTGGCACAGAATGAAAAAATGATGCAGCTACCAATACAATGAAGTTTCCCTAAAAGTGGGTGTTTTATCATTCAGAAGCATGCTGCCAGACGCTTGACTTCTTCTTATTGCTATTTTTTCCCGCATTAAATTAAGCTTAATACAGTTACTGTTGATTAAATGATGCAATGCTGTGATGAGTCAATATTTGTGAAACGAGATATATGATAAGGTCTTTCCTGACTGAAGTTTGGTTTGGTTCCTCTGAAAATCTAACAAAATATCCCTTTGGTTCCCACTTCCATAAAACTCCAGACTATTTACTCAGAAGGTGGAGGTGAGGCGAGGCATTAAACTGAACAAAATGAAAATAGAACAGACCAAAAACACTCTGGTTCAGGTGAGAAAATGACTTTCTAACAAGGTTGTCAGGGCAGTTAGTGAAAATAATTATTATTCGGGGCCTGAAGTCTCTGGAAAACACTGCTGAAGGAAGTATTTCAAGTTCTAGTGAACTTGTACTGAAATTCAAATTTAGTAGCGAAAGTAAACACAAATCAGCTGCTTAAAACGTACATTTATTTCAGCGTACTGTAGTATTTCACAAATATTTACAGAAAAATGTACATATTACCATCAATGTCTTCAAAATTAAGTATGAAAAATCTTAAGGGTCTGTTGTATAAAAGCATTTACAAACATCCAATCTGAGAGCTGGACTTAGAAAAGTACCACAAGGTTTCTGACAATAAACTGTGCTCCTGTCATGGAAAGTTTCTCGGATGCTTTCTGGATATTCGATGTTCTGACTGGCCTCCTGAAGCTGTCTTTAATCTAGTGTGCCTGCACAGAAAGTTCAGAATTAGTACAAGATGTTCTGGTGCAAACTGCAGCCAAAAAGGTCCATTAAATGTCTACATATCTGCACAAGAAAGCTAGAATTTATGTCTCTATCTGTTGTACACGGAATTGGATGTTGGTCACATTAAAACATAATGGATAGCAGTTTAGAAAAAAGAATGTAATAAGTTGCATAGCTATATTTATTTAATGATGATGCCAAGGATCGTGAGGAATTTTTTGTTGTCTTTGCGAGGCTTACCTTCGAGAAATGCAAACTCATCTATGGCCTCTATGGCGTTGTCTGTGGAGGCAAAAGAGAAGAGGAGGGGTAAATGTTTTTACCACCAACATAATCAAACCAAGTATAGGGGAATAATTAATATTTGTGGTAGTGGTGGGACGCGATTGAAAAAATTTAGCTAATTAATTACAGGCTTTGTAATTAATTAATTGTGATTAATCACATTTTGTGAAATTGTAATAGTTCACACAATAATCAAAGTTTTTCATTTCAAATAAATTTTGGTTGACGACTGAATTGATGAATAGAAATATGCATGAACTTAAACAAGAAAAATGTTTGTTTCATTTCTATTTATCTGCATTTTTCATCTGTCTGCTACATTCACAGATTACTGCAAACTCAAAGTGCAATTATAGTGAATATAAGTGCAGTACAGTTAAAGCACAGCTAATTTTCTAAATGCTGCATATCATCCATCCATCATCTATACTCCACTTAATCCTCATCAGGGTCACAGGAGGCTGAAGTCTATCTCAGCTGACTGAGGGTGAAGGCAGAGGACACCTAGACAGGTAACAGTCTATCACAGGACTACATATAGAGATAAACACTCACATTCACACCTACGGACAATTTAGAGTTACCAATTAACCTGAACATGTTTCTGGACTGTGGGAGGAAGCCTGAGAACCTGGAGAAAACCCACACATGCACAGGGAGAACATGGAGACTCCATGCAGAAAGATCCCAGGAAGGCTGGGATGCCAACCGGGGATCTTGTAGCTGCAAGGCCACAGTGCTAACCACTGAGCCACTGTGCAGCACTTGCTGCTTATTAATGACATTGTATCACTCCACCAAGGAATGGCAGAGTTACGTGACAATCGGCGTACGTCTGTCTGTCTGTCTGTGTGCAACATCACTCAAAAATGGATTTGGATGAAATTTTCAGTGAAGGTCAGACATGACACAAGGACCAAGTGAATAAATATGTAGAATAAATATGTGCAGATGTGTGAGTGTGCATGACTTCATAACTGCGGTACATACGGAACCGTGATTTCTGTGTGCAGTTATTCAACAGTACTCAGTAACTCTGCATGAAGACAGCAGTCCTACAGAACAGACCAAAGTAATTTTGTATGTATTTGCATATCTTCATATCACTCACCCAGATCTTTTCTTTGCAACGTTTTCCTCTTCCCTTGCTGAGCGTAGACCAGAGCATCTTTGGCAATCATTTCAACAAATAATTCCTGGAAGAAAAAAAACTATTTAATACAAAAACTAACTCAGAAAGTGGAAGATTTTTTTTTAAAGTTATTTTTTCTGCAGGCCATGAGCTGGAATCAAACCCCAGCCGTTGTGTTGTGTTCATAATATTTTTGTGAAATCACCCAAATATTTCTAGAAATATTTATGTCTCTACAAAAATTTGAGTTATTCAAGTCATCTGGTGAACAATATCACAGCATATATTGCAGGGAAAACAATATATTGCAATGTCAGTTTTCTCCAGTATTGTTCAGGTCTAATAGAAATCAGATATCGATCACATATCAGTAAAGTAGAAGATCAAGTTAAACCGTCACAGTCTGGTTAATAATCCTCACCGTGGCTTTAGCGATGATAAACACGGACTCCTGGCTGGCCAGAGACACGTCCGGGTCGGTCTTCATCAGCGCCTTGATGCGGGCCAGCGGCAGCTTGGACAGCCGGCTGTGGCTCACGGCCCCCGGGCCTGTCTGCTGCGGCTGGCCGCTCTCCTCCGCCTCCGCCTCGGCCCCGGCCCCGGCCCCGGCCCCGCGGCTCTCCTCCTCGCTCCCGCACCGGTCCGGGTCGTGCTCCGTCGGGGTGACGGGCGTCGCCACCGTTGCCGCCATTTTCAGATATTCTACACAAACGTTAAGTTTCGGGAAACGCAGAAAAGTCTCCGGTTTTCAGGCTACATGTCAGTTTACAACAACACCAGGAGCAGCGCGCCACAGCATGTGCTTCCGGCTTCAGTGAGGGCCGCCAAGTGATTCTGGTCGCTGATTGGACAGAGCGTGAATCGGAGCTTCGCTATTGGCTAGAAGTACACGCCAATCAAAGCAGGTTCCCGCCCAAGACGCCAACGTGCAGCATGATGTTTCCACATCTAGTGGTGTGATCCGATACCAAGTAAGTACAGGGCCAATATCGCCGATATCGATACCGATACTCCAGACTAGTAGATTTTAAAGATAATTTTTTGCATAGTTACTTTTGTAATGTTAAACATGATATTTTAATTCCCCCGGTTATTGTCTTTGATAATAAAGTGTGACAGACATTGTCAGTTCGTTGCACCCACCTGGTCCCACCTGGTTCCAGGTGAAACACCTCACAAGCTGAACATTTGCTTATCTACAGACATTTACCGATGTTTCCTGAACGCCTCACAGCGCAGATGCTGCTCAGTGGCTGGTGATCTGACAGGTGTGAGAGCAAAATTCACTTTGAAAAGAGAGAGATAACGTGTCGTCATTTCAGATTAGTCCAAGATGAAAGCGACTGATTTTATCCACGTGTTGTTTTCTATGAGCGGAGAAAGCAGCGCAGTGAGTGGCTGCATCTTTTAAGAGCGGAGTGCATCTTTAAATTTTAATGGCTGCAGTCAATTGTTTTCTTATAGTGGTTAGAAGCTAAAAATCATGATTGTGATTAATGATTATTTAATTTTGTACAGCAGCTAAACAGCTCATTCTACACATCAGGCTGGAACAGACAGACAGAGCCATGAAGAAATTAAAGTTATACTTTCCACCACTATCATTTATGATGTAGCTGGGTCTGTAGCTCGTTTGTCTGGCGCTGCTGAGTCACGTGACAGTACAACATCCAATCACAAGAGGAGGATTAGCTGCTGCTCCTCAGATGCAGGAGCTCTGACAGCCAATGAGGTCGCCTGTTTGTTGAAGCCGCATCAGTTCAGACATACAGGACAGAAACTGAAACCAAACTATCGATATCATTACACTGGTATCATTCAATATCAATACCAACGCTGGGATCAATATTATCGATATTTGGATCGATCCGCTAACCTCTAGTGAAAATGTGAGGATGCAGGTGATGGAGGCCACAAAGGAAGGTAGTATGTTCGAAAAACTAAAATGATTGCCTTTTAAGTCAACTAATTTTCATTTTCTTGTAAAAATATATAGGGAAAAAGTTTACAAAATTCAACTTTACTCATAGTTTGTCCACTGGGGGGCAGTGGAAACTAGCTGTAAACACAACACTGACTGTATATGTATGAAAAGCCCCTTTCAGACACAAGATAGATAACATTACTGGTTTCATCAGTTTGTTAAAAGTCATTCAGACGTAAGTCATTTTTAAGTTAACATTCCTCATGGCTTCATTCTCTCAGTACAACACACACACATTCTGTAAAAAAAAAAAAAAAATCCTGTGCATTATCTATTTTGTCTATATACACTACCGCTCAAAAGTTTGGGATCACTTAGAAATGTCCTTATTTTTGAAAGAAAAGCAGTTTTTTTTTTTCAAATGAACATTAAATGAATCAGAACTACAGTGTAGACATTGTTAATGTGGTAAATGACTATTGTAGCTGGAAACAGCTGATTTTTAATGGAATATCTCCATAGGGGTACAGAGGAACATTTCCAGCAACCATCACTCCTGTGTTCTAATGCTACATTGTGTTAGCTAATGGTGTTGAAAGGCTCATTGATGATTAGAAAACCCTTGTGCAGTTATGTTAGCACATGGAGAAAAGTGGGAGTTTTCATGGAGAACATGGAATTGTCTGGATGATCCCCAACTTTTGAACAGCAGTGTACAATAGAACATAGGCTGCATAGGTGTTTTTCTCCTTGGGTAAAATCTGTACAATCTAGGTAATAATCTGTGCAAAATTAATATTTCTGTCAGTGTTTGTGTTCTTGAAAATCTGTGCAATACCACTGACGTGTAATATTGTCATTTCTATAATTAGTATTTCTGTATATTTTGGTTTATTTTTATTTTGTACTACATTTTGTTAACATTTGCACTACCTTCTTCAAATTTTCCAACTGTGGAATAAATAAACGGTTAAACTTATCATATTCAGACACTCTAGACAGTTGTATAAATATATTTGTACTTCATAACTGTATGATTATAATCTTTTATTTGAGTCTGTTCGTTATAGACTCTCTTTTTTTGGATTTTAGGGCTTGCACAATTGGATCCACAAGTGTATTTCTTTCCATCTTATATTGAAAGATGATAATATTTGTGACATAATAATGCACTAACAAACAAAAATCTAAACCAACAGCAGCTTCTAAAACTGTCCACATAACTAGCATTCTAGTTTATTTAGAATTTTATGAATTACTCAGATTTCTGTCCATGTGTGATGAGAATCTAACTGCTACTTTAAAAACAGTAAAAATAAAAATATCCTGACATCTGTGATGGAAGTCAGGACTCCATCTGAGGACGACCGCTGTGTAACGAGTGATTTAAGTTCAGATTGTGAACCGTCTGACAGCTCACCTGTCTGAGGTGAACAACAGCACATAGTGTGACCTGCTGTTAGATCCTGGTCCATCCTGTCTCCACGTTGGGGATAATTTATAATTATAAGCAGGTAATGACATTACCGGCGCTGTTGTTCCACATAAGTTCATGTATTCAACTGTCTGCCTTCACAGACCTTCACATGGATTCTGCTGCTACCCGACGCTGCTGGTATTTAATAAACTCACAGGAAAAACTCCTACAAACAGCCGGAAGCAACGAGCTGAACTTCACCGCCGCTTGATGTTGTCGCTAAAAACAAATAAACAGATTTCATTCATCCTTGGTGAGTATTTTCTGTCTGAGCTGTTAGTTTCTGTTTTGTAAGTGATGTGAAGTTGTGGAGCAAAGTGAATGAAAAAGGTGGTTTTGTGGCAAACAAAGTACATCTTTTGTACCATAATTGGTGCTGAAATGTGGAAAAATCTTTCCACAAATTACTTCATCAAACCCAAAACTCAAAAGCAGGCTTTTGTTGTGTTGAATGTGAAATGTTTCTAGATTGTCATGGCGACTTTAACAGTAAAGCGAGCCGGGTGCTAATTCAGACATGAAGCTGACATGTTCAGTTGTCGTCAGATTAACAGCAAGGAGTGCAGGTCTGAAAGGGGCTTAACCCCGGTATAATAAGGTTGAACTTTCAGTCAGACCACTTAGTTGCTTATTTTACCATGAGTCGTGTACAGTTGTACACTTATTTCTAGGTCTGTTTGTGGCTACCCAGTGAGCGTAACAGTCACTCTGCTCTTAGCTCAGTTTTGGTCTCCACCAATTTCTGAGGTAAGTATTAAAAACTGCTCTTAAAGACAGATGTATTATAATGTTTTCTAGTTTTTTGGTCTTTATATGTTTGCTGTTTGGGGCTGGTTAGGTTTGTGAACAATAAGCTCGTAGTTGAGGGCTTTATTTTGGTTGAAATGCAGCTGGAAATAATTCTTACGGGAAAGGTGGGAGTGAACAGATGAGCTCTATTTCCTGTTTTTGTTTTTTTTTTTTTTTTTAAACTTTCTTATCAGTAAATTTAATGCAGTTGTCTGGTACTATAAAAAAAAAAAAAAGAACAGGACAACTATACTTTGTAGATTAATACTGAAGACATCAAAACTATAAGAGAACACAGATGGAATTATGTTGGAAACAAAAACGTGTTAATCTTCAGTATTAATTTACAATGCAGAAAATAATACAAATAAATAAAAAGCATTGAATGAGAAGGTGTGTCCAAACTTTTGACTGGTACTGTATATGTCTGCAATTTACATTAGTGTTAATACATTTTAATAGAAGAAAATATTGTAGTTTAAAGGTAACTACAGTAATGATTGCAGTGGCACTGCTATATAAATACAGTATAATATTGGAAAAAGTATTACACAGCAAACCCCATATTTTAATGCAGAGTACTTTAATACCAGTAGCAGTGTAAAATATTTGCAGTATTTTACTGTAATTTTGTAGAAAGATATGTGTGAGCGTGTGGAAGCCAATATGGGGTGTGATTATTTCCCTGTTTGAAGATGCGTTTGCAGTTTCCATGGTGTCACTATGTATCAGAGGATGGAATGAGCGTCCACTAATACGTTCCCTTAATAGGATTGTGTTGGAGTCCTTTAGTCCTCTGAGGTTCCATTCACATGTTCAGTCACAGTCAGGTGTTAGAGCCTGAGAGACAAACATGAAGGACCCACAGCTACCAGGTAAAACACCTGCTTTATACTTTTTACAATATTTAACTCACTGCAGCTCTGTAAAAAAAAAAAAAGTTAAAAAAATCTGTAGGACTGATTATTGTAAAAAGCCTCTTTTATCAACTCGTTTATTTATAGAGTGAGAAATCTATATCAGCATTTATTGTTAGATCAACTTTTATATGTATTGTTCCCCTTGATAGCTCTTTAAAGCACACATAGATGTTAGTTGAATTTTAGTGTGCTATTTTAATTTGAAGTTATTGATGACTGATCAGCTGCTGAATAGTAAATCATGTTTATGAATTTTCTCGTGCACGTGCAAACAAGGCAGCATTTTGTGGCTGCAAAAGTTTTAAATACTCACTATGGCAATTTTTTTCTTATTAATTAAATTAATGCATTTATTTGTTAGGCAAGGCAGGGTGATTTTATATATAGAATACACTATTAAAAATTCATTTTAAAAAAATCCATTAAAAAATGAAAAACTGGCAGCAATAAATAATAATAACAATAATAAGAATAACACTAATAATAATAAATGGCTAAAAACTAGTGAAAATAACACTATATCTGCAAAATAGTATTTTTAGCAAATTAAAAATACTATTAAAAATAGTGTTATTTGCTTTTTTTAAAAAATGCACAAAAAATAGATTTGTAAATATAAAAATACTGAAAGCTGAAACTATGAAAAAAATTATTTAGCATTTTTTTTAATTCTGAATGCATTTTCTTAAATTGAAATAGCAGCAAATATCTGTGAAATATTAATATTTTTGGATGATTTAAATACAGTAAAACAGTGTAAAGTGACAAAAATTGTGTCAAATGTTATAAAAGAATAAATTACTGTTTGTAAAAATAACAGATCACATGTAATTTTATTAATTCTTTTGTGATTTTACTAGTTATTATCTGTAATTTAACAAAACTTTAAAATAACAGTAAATTTTCAAAAGTGTTGCAGTCAAAAACTGATTTAAAAAACAGACTTTTTTTTGCAGTGTGCTTCTTTTAATTGCACACACCAGCACATAGGAGATTAAAATAACGTAAAAACAAACAAACAAACAAAAAACAAGGGTTTTTTGCATTTAAAAAAATTGCACAAAAATTTATTTTTAAAAATAAAAAGGTTTGAGGTTGAAACTGTTGAAATTTTTTTTTTACCATTTTGCAATCTTTAGTTTTCTTATGAATAATAATAACAAATATCTGTGAAATAATTATATTTTGGATGATTTAAATGCAGTAAAACAGTGTAAGGTGACAAAAAATAATGTTAAGGTCAAACATTGTCAAAGAATAAATTTTTATTTTTAAAAATATGATTGTTTAATGTTACATATGTTGGACATATGTTGCATATATGTATATATATATATATATATATATATATATATATATATATATATATATATATATATATATTTACTGTATGCTTCCTTTAATTGCATGCACCAGAACGTAACCATAAATCAAATGTTATAAGGGAATATTTGTTCCTTCTTTTTTGAAAGCTGGTGTTAAAAAGCCTTTCTTGATGAGTTAAATGGTCTGTGATAAACGGAACCTTAATTTAGCAGCTCTGTTAACTCAGTCTGGTCTGCCTCTGTTAGTTTCCTATAAATAAACTTTTACATTCAGGAGCGACCCACTAAAAGCAGCCACTAATCCAGGCCATTCTGAGAACTGAGCCGAAGATCAGCTAAACTTAACCCACAGCGACCAGAGGGAGGCACGGTGACATTAAACTGCAGATTTACTAAAGTTTAACATCAGCTGCTTTATCGTTTAAACAACCGATTCATCACATGTGCAGTCATTTAACAGATTATATGTTCTCTGTAAGACGCCCACTCAGGATCCAAATATACTGACATCTGACCTCACTGTCATTTCTCTTCATGCAACACAATCAGCAGCTTCCTGGAAAAACAACTCAAACGCCGCACAAGGTCGGCATGAAAGTCGACACATCGTCTCGTTGGAGAAAAATCGAGAGAAAATCAAAAGAAAAAAAAAGAATCTTAACAACTGTTTCCAAGTAATAAGACTTGAGTTTCCCAGAACAGTGAAACAACAGGAAACACCAACGTATCCTGCTTTTGTGCTTTATCAAAAATGAAAACATGCATGTCGGAGCTGATTTAACAAGATCCAAAAATATATCAGCTGTGGAGATCTCCAAAACTAATAAAACAGTAGACACAACACTGATGCTAGTCTGTGAAATAACATTTAAAACCTTTAAACTGGTGTGCCAAAGTGTTTACCAGTAAAAAAAAAAAAAAGAATATACTTGCTGTTAGGAATTAATTTAACTTGTGTAAATATAAGGCCTTCTAAAGTTATTTAAGATGTGAATCTACCTGAATAATTTGTAAAATCATGATTTAAACCCTACAAAAATATTTAAAAAGCTACTTTACCTGACTACAGTACATAATAAACCAAAGACTCTTTAGTATTAATAATTAGGGAGATTATTCTAATTTAATATTATAGCCAAGACTCTAAAATGTTATTAATTAAGGAGAGATGATGTGTTTTGCTGAGTTTTGGAAGTAAATTGCAAAGAGAAGATAATGGATTTAATTGTAGTTTATTCATGCATCTGAAGTCTTTTATGTCTCTATAATGAAATTATATTACATTAGTACATATTTCTCTCAAAAATTAATTAAAATCTGCATAATTGTTATTATTTACTTGCTTGTAAATGTGACACCTTTATGTCTTCCTGTTTATTTGTGAATTTTATTCTTTTACAATTTATTTTATTTACTTACTATTATTACTATTATAATTATTACTAGAATTCATATTTTCACCCTTGTTTTTACCCCCAATTTTCCTCTATTCTACTTCTTCCTCAATTGGATATGGTATTTTTGCTGCTTTTATTATTATATTTGGTGTTATTTTGTACATCTTTCACTACATTTTATTCTATTTCTCCATTTTTGCTCGGTCTTTTTCTTTCTTTTGTTTGTCCTGTTTTTCAAGCATTTTCCTGACCTGAGTATGTTGTTTTTTCTTTGCTTAATTCTTTTGTGCTGTGACTAAAGCACTTTAGAAACTAAAAACTTTTTATAAACTTCCATATAAATACAGTTACTATTACAATTATTATTATTAATATTGTAATTTTGGTCAGCGGACGGCTTACATAAAAGTCCTGATAAGGGGTGATGTAAAAGGCTAGACGTTTATTTGGGGTCAAGTAAATGGACATCGAGGTTAATCTCATTAGCAGTGAACAGAACAGTCACACTACTTGCCTGGTGACTCAGTTTTAGAAGTCAAACAGTCTAGAGCTGATAACAAAGCCAAAAATAAGCATAATACTAACTAAAAAGTGCATTTACTGTCATATTTCTGCAGTTTCACACAGTCCAACAGTGCTGCTGCCTGATTTCTTTCTCTCAAACTCTTTTTATTTCTTTGCAAGGCTTAAAAACGCAACTATGGCAGAAGCAGAAACTGAGCAAAAAGCCCAAAGATGAATCTCCAAAGCATGAAAAAGCAGCAAAATCCTCGTCCTCATCTGCAACTACTTCTGTCCCTCCGCTGACCGAAGAAGAAAGGATGAACCAGACTCCGTTTGAGAAGGTCGTCTATGACATGGCCCACAACGAGAGGATCATCAACGAAATGATGCTGGGGAGAAGGGTCGGCTTCTACGAGCTGCGGGGGGAGATCGGCCAGGGGAACTTCTCCACCGTCAAGCTGGGCGTCCACGCCTTAACGAAAGGTCAGAAATCTACGTTCACTTATGTTCAGGCAACATTCATTTACTGTTCAGTTGAGCTCAGAGCACGTTGAGGTGTGGAGGCCTCATTTAGAGTGAAGCCGAGTAAGAAAATAACAGAAGAAACTTGGATGACCATAAGAATAGTAATTAGAACTTTACAGTTTAAAAAAAAACAACTAACGAAACAGCTAAAACAAAAGCAGCTGGAAATAAACTAAAATGAAAATAAAAACCAAAGGATAAAATAACAATAAAATGTCTGCATGTTATTCCAGGTGACAGATGGATGAGATAAATTAAGTTAGGTTCAAATAAAACAAGATAAGATAAACTATGGTAAGTTAAGATAAGTTAAGGTAAGATACGATCAGATCACCATATTAACAGTAAGAACCATATTAAAAACAGTAAGATCCTTATGAATAAATAAAATCCAGTGTCTATCACATTCTACAGTGATGGCTACTCAATATTAGCATAAAGCTAACAATGATGAGTATTATAACTATCAAAAGTAATTAATGCAGAATGATAAACAGTCATGCATTCATGTATAAAATATCACCATAATCCACCATATCTTTGTTTTTCCTTCAATATTTCCATCTGAAACTGACTTTTTTTGTTTGTTTTGTTTAATATCCACACTCTTTGTCTTTTGTGTTGTTTTGTTCACATACTTTGGCCTTAAGGGGATTTTAGTTGTAAATAAATATCGCTGCATGTTTGTGGATCATTTTAATGCCAGAAGCTGAAGTCCTGAATGAGCCTTTCTGATCGCTGCAAATCCTCCTGACCTCATGCTGCGAATTTGGTTTCTGCTGAGATGCTTTTGTGAAAATTCCACCTGCATGCTGCTGAATGTTTGCAGGGGGGCTCGAGGTCTGAACCACATTGTTGTCATTCCTCAGAAAAATCCTGCAATCAAATCAACTGGCAGAAGTAAATTCTTTCTGCCTCCTCACGTAACGTCAATCTTAGTATTTTTTCAAACCTCTTAGGTGTGTCTCAGGCCCTCTTTAAACTGACGCCACTTCCTCTTCTGCCTTCAGAGAGGGTCGCAGTTAAAATCGTGGACAAGGTGCGTCTGGACAAGAAGAAGCAGGCGTTCACCTCGTCTGAGATCAGCTGCATGGAGAAGCTGTGTCACCCCAACATAGTTCGTCTGTACGAGGTGGTGGAGAGCAGCCGGAAGCTCTACCTGGTGATGGAGTATGGCAGCGGAGGCGACCTGTTCTCCAGAATCACCACCAGGGGGAAGCTCAGCGACCTGGAGACCAAGCTGGTGTTCGCACAAGTCGTGTCTGCCATCAAGCACATGGTGAGCCTCGACCGTAAATCATCAGCTGTAAATGTTGAAAACACAGAACTCCCCACTAAACCTGCCCACTCTTGTGTGAATTTCAGCACGACAGCAACATCGTCCACAGAGACATTAAGCCGGAGAACATCTTCTACACGACCAGCTACTGCATCAAGGTCGGAGACTTGGGCTTCAGCGCAGAGAGCAGCGCCAACGAGCTGCTCACCAACTTCTGCGGTTCTCCACCCTACGCCGCCCCTGAGCTCTTTAAAGACAAGGGCTACGTGGGACGCTACTCGGACGTCTGGGCTTTAGGTATCCTCTTGTACTTCATGGTGACGGCGACTTTACCCTTTTACGGAGACAACATGGGCCGGCTGAAGCGCTGCATCCTCCAGGGCTCCTACACCATCCCTGCCTATGTGCCCGACCCCTGCCAGCTGGTCATTAAAGGGATGCTTCGGCAGGTTCCCATCGACAGAACCGCCCTCACACAGATCATGAACAGCGACTGGCTGAAGGGGATTGAATACCCTCAACCTTACGTCCCGCTGCCGCTGTCTCCGGCCCGCTTTGCTCAGCCCGACCAGGCTCTGTGTGTGGAGGAGCAGGAGGTGAAGGATCTGATGTCGGACCTGGGCGTCGTGACCGTTCATTTCCAGAACAATCCCTGCTTAGACGGCAGGAGCCCTCTGACGGGAACCTACCGGATCCTCCTCCACCGGGTCCAGAAGAGGAGGTCGGCGGAGGGTGTGGGTTATTCTGTGCTTCACCCCAATGAGTTCAAGTGGTCGGCTACAGCTGTGGACAAACACAACCCCTCCGCTGTGTGTGCCGTACTATAACGAGAAAGATCTGAGGGCTGCAGGACCAAGCAAGATTCATAAGCTGAGCCTAAAGTCAGAGATTTAACCCGCTAGATCACCATGGTAACTGATGCTGCACGGTTAACCTGCTGTTCTGCTCAGAGATTGGGGATTAAATCAGCTGTAATAAACGCCATCCTTTCACCAGATTGTATTCTATATGAGCAGACCTGCTGAGCTGTACGTTTACATTCAAACAACTCTGCAGTTCCAGCAGGCTGTAGGCCCCAACATGCATTCAGGTGGTGATGCAGGAACTAGATGAATACGTTTCACTGCTGGACCAACTCTAATGATCAGTTTCATTAGTTTTATCTAAATTAAGTCATATCAGTCCCTCTGCTTTAAGCCAGATGTGCTTAAATCATTTGATTCCCTTTAAAACTGCATTACTGCAACTTAATTTTAAGGAAAGTCATTTTCAGTTTTCCAAGTTCCGTATTTGTTTTGCCCAACTATGAAATGTAAACCATGACTTTGATATTACTAGTTCTTTCCTTTTCTTTTTTCTGTAATCTTTCTGGAAGAAATCAGCAGGTGAGTTGCAGCATCTTTACTGCTACAGAAGCTGTAAACCTAATTTTGCCAGAATTCGAATACAAATTTAAATGGACAAAATTTTATTTTAAATGGATAAAATTCACAAAAGATGAATGAAAGATGCTTCAACTACAGCTTCAACACACTTTTCACAGTGTAGGTTTGGCCCTGATTGACTTCTAACTCTGTTTTACATGTTTTGTAATTGTTGCAGCTGATGGAACACAGATTAGAAAATGTATGAATCTGCTAGTGTTTATGACAGAATATTCAATCAATGACATTAATTTTACTTTGATTTGGCCAAAAACTAAAGTGGTTTCCACGTTTCCTTCATTATGGGACAGTGTCAGACCTGAATGCACTTTAAATGCAGCTATAATGTTAGAAATAAGCAGCTGCACTGTTTTCTGGGTTCGGCATCGTTTGCAGTAGCAGCGCTTTTTACTGAATACATTTTTAAAGTCGTCGTAGCTCTCCATTATAACAATCTCTTGACTGAAGTAGGCGGCACATGATTGGCCAATTTTGTGCAGAAAAAGAGTCAAATGTTGCATCAAACTCCCCTTTAATGTGAGGACAGACGGTGATGAAGAAAACCTGGTTAACAACGAGAATCATCAACCTAATGTTCATTATCTCTGCTTGGATCTTTAGGTTTTGTTAAGCCCAGCTTTCTTAAACTTGCTTCGTGTTCCGGCCCTCTGATGTGCTCATCCTCTCACTGACATCCATTCATTCGTTCACTACCAGCTCTGTTGATCCTCACAGCGTTTGTGTTAAACGTGGGCCGAGGTGGGAAATACCTGGAGGTGGAGGTCAGGTTCTCCCCACAGCGTAAGCTAATTAGTGCTGATAAACTAGAGCAAGTAATTAGCTGCGGCTTTCCCTCCTTGTTACATCACAGAGTTCACTGACGTAAAACATCCATTAATCAGTGAATGACCATCAGCATCTTCCAGTCCCTCTGAGTCAGAGTATCTTCTGAACTAATCCGAGGCCAATCCTAATAACAGACACGGAGAACAGACTCGGTCATAATCTAAAAGGAGAAAATAAACTTTAGAGTAAAATTCAGACCAAATTTAAGTGAAAACTAGTCTGCTGCCATTTAAAATGTCTTTATGTGTTTTAATTACAACTGATGCCTAAAATGCCTTTTGCTGTGGTTGTAAATGCAGAAAATGTTTTGAAGCATTGTCATGATTTTGCACAATTTGACTCTAATTTTGTTGATTTCTATGTTTGCTTTTGTTTTAAAGCAATATTTTCACTCGTGCTTCAGGGATGCTGGTCTGAACTTCATGCCACTCTGTAAAATCAGAATAAAAATATTTTCAGTTTTAAGCTGTCTCCTCTCTGATTCTTTCTTTGGTTTCTGCCTCTTTCCTTCCAGCAGGAGGCATGTTATTACAGGATAATCTAACTTTCTGCTGCATGTGAGGCTCTTCAGTGTTTGTGCAGCGATTTCTGCTGGGTGTTGAGTGATTTTTGTGTTTACTCGTAAGCCCCCGAAGTTCAGTAGAACTTTGACTCTTGGGCAATTCCTCGGGGGCTGATTTTGGAACAATCTCAAGCCCTTTCGGTAAAAGAGCTTACGACGAAGCATTTTCTTCAGCTCCTTGGAGACTGTGACAGTAAAGTTTCTCATACTGGTCCTAGAGTTTCCATTCACCTCCCTTCACCCCGTTGTTCCCCTCCAGGGCACAACAGCCTCCCTGAACCAGGCTTTTGCGTCTCGCTGCCACCTCGTAATTTAGCTGCCAGTGTCTACACGCACCTGCCGGGCTTCTGATCAGCGATTGGCACAATGATAAGCTTCATGTGTTGCAATAAAACTTCGGAGCCCTCACTGTGCAGCCTGTTCATACAGGAATGTGTTCACTTAGTGTGGGCAGGAGAAGACAGAGAGTGACTCGTAACAGTCCGAACACGAGCCAAGAAGAAGTCCGAACTTGCTGTTTATTTAGGTTATTGCTCAACATCATCTGGTGTGAAAATCCCCTTTATCATGTCCTCCTGGGACGTGTTTCAGCTGCATTATTAAATGATGAGAGACGCATTTAATAATGTTATCGGTGACAACACACAACTTCTGTATCAAAACAGGCTTTGAAAGGGAGAAAGGTCGGTACGCTCGAAAAAATGATGTTTGGGCTCGACAAAATAGATCAGCGGAACAGTTTGCATCTGTGTGTTTGAGTTATGACAACTTCTAATAAAATTACATTCAACCAATAATCCACAGAGTTAAAGGAATGAGCGTTTCCTCTACAATCAAATGTGTTTTTAATTGCCCCTTATTTAATGACCGGTAGCATAAACACAAGTTTAAGTTGATTACACATAAAAATGAAATTGTTCCAAATATTTTTTCCACATTATTTAAAGGGAATTTTGGACCTGATTACAAAAAATCACAAACACAAGTTTGTAACTTGGCAGATTTAAAAGAATAAATTGCTCCAATTAAGTTATCAAGCCAATTTAACTAGATTACCTCAAGCTGAATTTATTTTAAATAAACTATTTACGTTTAAATGAGACAAAATATGAATTAGATGCAATTACCAACAAAACCCATTAAAGTCATATTTGCAACTTAAAACGTGCTGATGGGGACGTTTTATGAAAATCATCAGCTTTTCTCAGTCTGATGTGTTTTTCTTTGTTTTCCAATTCTATCACGACCAAAGGCCTTGACTTTCCTTCATGATCAGCAACACAAGTTTTTAGTTGGCAAATTGCAAATTAACAAAATCCATATGTACAAAAAGGAAGTTGCTCCAGTGTTTAATAGGTAAAGGAGAAGAGTAAACAATACTTTAAACTGAAATCCTGACCTAAAGGTGAAGAAAAATCAAGATATCCAGACAATTTATCAAAGTAACCTCAACTTAAATTTTAAATCAACATAAATTTGGGTTTAAATGACACACAATATTAAGTTAATGTGATTACAAATATTACACTGAAGAGTTGTAGTTGAACTAAAGTACTTTTTTGGAATGAATCTCATTTATCTTTCTTTTTGCTGGTGGCATTTTTCTAGATTCCATCAACTTAAAAGCACATTTTGTCCCTTTTAGTTGGTATTCTAATTGCAATTTTTAACAATGTTTGGGTAAAACCAACACCTAAACTAGAAAATATGGAAACTTCAAGTTAGCTTAAAACTAAGATGTAGAAATCCGGCTTTTAATCTGAGAGGAATCAAATGATTTAAGCAGATCGAACTTAAACCAGTGGCATTATCACTTATCAACTTATTTGGATAAATTTCATTCAATTGCATGTTACTAACTGAACAAATGAATTGTCTTTTTGTGTTGACCCAACTCATCCAAATAATGTTTGCAGCTTTAAGTTGGCAACTGGGATTAGAGATTTGAAATTCTAACTGGGCAAGAAAAGTCTAGTTTTCAAGCCAATTTCATTAAGTTACTTCAACTTGAACATCAACTATTTAACTACTATTAGCTATGAAAGTTTAAACTGATGACATCATTATCATTATTATTACATAAACCAACCCATCAAAACAATGTTTGCAACATAAAGTTGCATCTAAATCGCTAAATTTAGTTGCAGCAATACAAGTTGCTCATTTGAGATGAATCAAACGATTTAAGTACATCTAACTTCAACCAGTGGCATTAATGTTACGTTTTAAGTTAATTTAGATGTACTTAATTCAGTTGTTACCAATTAAATGAAGTTGGTCTAACAATTCTCTTTCTCTCACCTTAACTTATTCAAATAATGTTTGCAGCTTTGCAAGATTTATCTACGTCAATAAATTACATTTTTTTAAAGTCTTGCAATTGTGTATTTAATTACATGGTGGGAAAAGATTCCTTGAAAGACTGTTTAGAGTGTAGTTTTAGACTGGATTAAACCATTTACCTTCAGGTCTCAAAGATGAATCATCGTGACGCATCAATCAGCTTCATTTAATATAAACAGAACCCTGCCTTTAACAAAACACTACATTAGGCTGGAGGCTGAAGCTGCAGGTTTAAAAATCCATGAATCTATTCAGACAGTCACTTTGTTGATTTATCGCTTTTATTCCTGGTTTTGCATTTTCCCCAGTTTTTTCTATTTTACATATGTAATTGCTATCAGTACACCGGATCATTTTCTCTTCTGTTTGTCTTTCTCGCTTGTTACCTCCATGTAAACCATGTTCTGTTTTACCTTTCCTCTCTCTCTGGGATCATCACAAGGAGCCAAGACATTATCTGTATAAGCAAGCTCGCATTTGTTTGTAATTGCATTTGGCAGGAAAGGAGCAGCTGTAAGCTTTGGATTAATGATGGATTCGTTTGGTTTACGAAAACAAAGTCAAGATGGTTGTGAAACAGTTCCCACTTTCCCTTATATAGACAATTTCCTTTTCGAGTGAAGGCAAGTACAGTACGACTTGGGAGCTGTTTTAATGAAAAGTGCAACTATAAAAAGACAGATTGAACAGAAATCCATATCGTTGCATCCGTCTCCTTCATGGTGCATCACAGAGTTTATCCTAAATCCCTTTACGATATGATAAACATGTCAGGCATAGTTAGATTCCTGCTGGAACCGAGCCACCAATCTGGTTCTTTCTTCATTTTTATCAGCGCATGACCTGTTGTTTTAGTCTCTATTATTTGCAGTCAGTCGGTGGTTGAATCTGGAAGCCACTGTATGTGTGTCATATCCTAACAACAGGCAAGAATCCAAACGTAAACGACGGTCAAATGGAGCACAACTGGAGCGAGATCTGACACGTCTCCGCGATTAATTCTCATAAAACTAATCATAAACGTACATCAGTTTATAGGCATGCGGCACAACAACTGCAGGTGAGACACATAAACCACTTTCACTGACTGAGTCACCGTGAGAACTGGAAGGGCCACCTGCAGCGCTTCAGTCCGTGGCTGCGGTTTATTAGGGTTTAAACACTAACTGGGTCATTATTCTCACACCATCGATCTGAACCAAAAAGACAACCAACTGCGCCACTCTGGAGACTGGTTAGTCTTTTGTTAATGCTTTTAAACTGCAGGGAAATGTTCCCATTCTTGTTCTGGTTCATTGATTTGCTCAGTTAGTTGTTCTGACTTGAACTTCCCTCAGTTTTGGGCTGATTACACCAACACTTAAATATGTAACCCTATCTGAACCCAGTGGCTCAGTGGGGGGGTCATGTGGAGAACCTGAAACTAATGTTCTACCTCCTATTTATCAGGATTTTCAGCCTGCAAGACAAAATAACTTTTAATTTGGAGGCAGACAATTTGTCAAATCAACAACCGTGAAGTGCAAGATGAAATGTGAGAGTTGGCAGGACATTTAGTTACAACCTGACTGAATTTTCGAGAAAAAAAAACAATGCAACTTCACAAACAGAATTCAGTTTCGAAATGATCACATTGGCACAGTGCTCAGTCTGAAGAGTTGCACCACTTTACTGAAGTATCTAATTTTTGTCATAACGGTAAGTTCATGCATAACAATAACGAGACCAGCGTTGAGATTCACTTCCCTGTTGTGGTGTTCCAGTCATGTATTTCATTACCAGAATCATCAACAAAAGTGCTGAAGTTGGTAAATTAAAAAAAAAAAAATTAGCTGCTCAACTGTCCACTTTCTAGTCCAGGAGACTTTAAATCCTGATCTCAAGGTAAATAAAAGTTATTGCTATGGTTTTGGGTTTTGTTGTTTCCTATTTTGACGTTCCCTGTCCTGTTTTACCTTACTTCCTCCCTTTGTCTCTGTTTCCCTCCTTCTTAGATTGACCTCATTGGTTTCACCTGCGCCTCGTCTCACCGTTTAGTTCTTTGTGTGTCGTTCTGTTTCCCTCCTTTTTTAGGTCTCTGTTTCCCTCCTTTTTTAGATTCTCCTGGTGCGTTTCACCTCTGCCTTGTCTCACAAATTCGTCCTTAGTTAATGCTTTAAAATTGCAGGGAAGTATTTCCTTTCATGGTCTGGTCCATTGTTCTGTATCTAAAGGATCATATTGGTGCAGTGCTCAATCTGGAGAGTTGCACCACTTCACTGAAGTATCTTGTTTTTGCTATGACAGAAAGTGTATACATAAAAATAACAAGACCAGTGTTGAGATTCACTTCCATATTGTGGTGTTCCAGTCATGTACTTCATTACCAGACTCAGGAGCATAAGTGTTCAAGTTGATTTTTTTTTTCATTTAGTTGCTCCACTGTTAAGTATCTAGTCCAGGAGACTTTAAATCCTGATCTCAAGGTAAATAAAAGCCATTGCCATGATCTTAGGTTTTGTTCTGTTTCCTGTTTTATTTTGACGTACCCTGTCCTTGTCAGTCCTGCGTTGTTTTACTTCCTCCCTTTGTCTGTATTTCCCTCCTTTTTATATTTCCCTGACTGGTTTCACCTGAGTCACCTGTGTCTGGTCTCACCAGTTAGTTCTTTGCAATGCTTTAAAACTGCAAGGATATATGGTCTTCTGTGATCTGGTTCATTGTTCTGTTCAGGTAGTTGTTCAGATTTGAATTTCCCTCAGTCTGAAATACGTAACCGTATATCAACCGACTGACTGAGTCACTACACACTATATAGTTGGTTCACTAGTTCTATTTTCTGGTGCTGTTCAAATGTTAAGTGTTGCACCCTGAATAATAAACTCAAAGTATCCCACAATTCACTGTTAAAAGCAGGGTACAGCTGATGATCACCATCCAGGAAAAGAGGGCCATTTGAGGACTGGTGGGATTTTGACAGCTTTCTGATGGCTATTTTATTATGTCAAAATGTATTTTCTATGAAATCTATCTTTTCTTTATGTGAAGCTTATCAAAACAACAATAGATATGAGATAAACCCAAGAGTTATGCCACAAAAATGTTACAATTGTATCTAATATTTTGTATTGATATGTTTAATGGAGGCAGAATGATGCCTCCACACCACAAACAAAGGAAAATGTTAATTTCATTCATCATTAATAGCGGCGAGACTTAAAAGTGTCTGAAAGTTAGTTTTCCCAAGGAGCTCCTTACAAAGTTCAAAGTGGATGACTTTGGACTAGACACCATCATGGTCTTGGGTTTTGTTCTGTTTATTTCCTGCTTTATTCTGACATTCCCTGTCCTTGTGTGTCACTTGTGGCTTTACTTCCTCCCTTTGTCCTTGTTTCCCTCCTTCTTAGATTGACCTCATTGGTTTCACCTGCGCCTCGTCTCACCGTTTAGTTCTTTGTGTATAAATAGTCTCGTCTTTGTCTTGTCTTATGCCAGTCTGTCCTGTTTGCGTGACCTTGTCTGGTACTGGTTTGTGCTTTTTGGGTTTCCTCACCAGATTTGTGGGTTTTTTCTTGGTTAGATTTTTGGTTTTCTCTGGGTTAGTTTTCTTTGATGTACATATAGACTTTTAGTTTGTATTTTTCCCTGAACCTCCAGACATCTTTCATTTGTTTTCCGACCTTTGTAAGGAACTTTTGTTGGATTAAAATATCTTTTTACCACAACCTCCTTGCTGTGTTTTGTCTGCTCTCAGGACATTGTCTGAACAAACCATTTCCATTCAGTAAGATCAGCTTGAATTAAGTTTTAAACAAATTAAATTCTTGGCTGTAGAAGAGCATTAAGGAATCTTTTGGGGTTCCTCACCGTCTCCACTGTGGACAAACCTTTTGAGTGCAAAATAGTCCCTTAAAGAACTTCTTAGAAAGGATCTTCAAGAGTGTTTTGTAGGGTTTGGGGTTCCATTTTGAACATATTAATTCATTACCACAAACATGAGACAAAATCTGTTTTTTACGTTTGTGTTTTAGGGAAATGAGGACCATGTGGAGTCATTTGCACACAAATCTGTCAGCAGAAAGTCAAACAAGTTCCCAATTTTCCCAAATATACAAAACTCAGTCTGTTTTTTAACTGATGGAGAGAAAACTCACCATCTGTTTTATGTTGGACTAAAATGAAGCCTGATAATACTTGTTCCTTGATCATGAAATTAACCAAAGTGATCAAATTATATTATGTGTAATTTTTGCAATGCACACAATTACAATAAAACAGAGTTTTAAAAAATAAAATAAAGAAAACAAAGTTTAAATGCAGATGCCAAGTGTCACTAACTCTACAAAAACATCTTCCAGGAAAAGTTTTTAAAATTTTTTTTTCTTTTTGAGAACAAGCCAAAAAAATCTGCAGGATCACCAGAAAAGCTTAACTTTTGAAATCTTCATATGTTTTACTCCCGCATTGCAACGCACAGAGGAATGCTCACAGCTGGGAGAAATTAAAATAACTGTGGATGTTGGTGAATCAGCCCAGAATAGAAATACTTGGGAATATAAAAATGAACATCTTCTGAACAACATGCTGCTGTCTGCTTATGAGGATTAATGAGCTCTAGCGTTGACAAGTGCTGTTTGATGGACGTTCCAGAACAATTAGCATGTCAATTCCTAGAGAATATGTTTGTTGTGTTGTCACAGATAAAAAAAGATAAACAGTGACAGTACATGTAGAACAAGCAAACGAGTGTGCAGCATAGACTCGGGATGTTGCATCAAAGGCAGCTGGGATTGCGATTTTTTTGGACGCCTTCCTGCGTTTTATTGACAGCACTTGAGAAACAAACAGAAAATGTTTCGCCGTCTCAGCGCTCAGACCACCATGATGCCCTGAAAGTGCTGATGACGTCTGAAAACATTTCACAACCCGTCCATCATGTTCTAGTAAAAGAGTGACGTCTGTGGTGAAATATTTCCAAAACTCAGCCACAATCTCAGTTTCTTTTCACTTCCAGATGTGTGAGGAGCTGCAGGCTAGACTACCACCAGGGGAGGATGGGAACCCACACCGAGGCCCCAAACGTTCATGTTCATTCTGTTGTTTTTGGTCATTTAATTACTTATCAAAGTAAACTGTCCATCTGCTATCAACTGCATGTTATTACATCTTCTTGTCCTTCCTTGTTGAAGTGACCCGTGTCAAAATCTCATGTAACACTGTGTGCTGTTGTATTTAATTAAAATCGAAAATGCAAAATGTAAAGAAGCTGCAATCTCTGGTTGACTATGTGATCTATATACAATATTATGCAATGTTCTTGCTGTAATCATTTCTATGGTGGTAATATTCAGATATGTTTTCCTTTTGCACGTTTTTGCTCTCACGGTGCATTTATATTCCACTGTTTCATGTCATTAACTTTTTGTTTTCTCTGCAGGTATCTCTGCAGCTCTGAAACTGCAAATTACTGACCTTTGGTTATAGGCTTTATATAATCATGCTTGCTGCTGCTCTTTTTTTCTGTCTGCTCCTCTTCACCTCAGCTGGTTGCAGCTCCTTGGTTCTGCTGAAAGTTTTTCCCCTTTAAAAGCATCGCACAAAGGGAATTGCTGGGTTTTGCTTCAGCACTAAGTACAAAATGTTATTTTCGTACGTAACTTGAGTGTTTCCATTTTATGTTACTTTATAATTCCACTTCACTAGATTATAGAGTAAACTGCTGCACTTTCTACTCCTCTACATTTGTCTGACTGCTTTACTTTTACAATCAAAGTTTTACACAACAATGTGGCAAGCATTTAAAAAACAACACATTGTTAAAGGCTAAGCCAGTAATTTCCTCTTTTTTCCTGCCTTTGACATCTTACAAAGAGCAGTGTTTATTCTCTGTCACCTTTCAGACGTGACTAAAAGCTTTAAAGCGCCGCAAAAAAAGTTATTTTCCTTCTAAAACGCTCACATATTTCAATAAATGATCCAATATCTCACCAAAAATCAAATATTAGAGGAGAAATCCAAAGATTGAAAACAGATTATTGGATCAGAACGTTTCCCCTCTCCTATGAATCATCTGACTTGCCCTCAGATTTATTGTTTATGAAACTGGATAAAAAGTAGTTCAAACCTGCAGCAGCTAAAATATTACATGCTGCTAAAACACACTGTAATAAATTAGTATGTTGTCATATACATTTACACGTAATAGAATTGTGTCCTTCATTTTGTGGCCATTATTTAAGTACATGTTAGATTTTTTTAATGCTTGGACTAAGCTTTCCTTATTCCTGGTAAATAAAACTATCCATTATATGTCATTGCATGTGGAATTAGTATATTTAAAAGCGCTATTTAAAAGTTTCAAAGTTCCTGTTTTGCCTGTCAACTCAATAATGTCATACAGGTCCTATAAAAAGTATTGACCTCCCCTTCTTGGTGCTAGAAGTCTTAAAGTTGGTGAAATAAAGATCATCTGAGGTCAGTGAATTTGTCTCAGTGATTGTAGTTTAGATTCCTTTATCTGGACGATCCAGTCACTGGTGAATCAGTACTCCTGCACAGAACTACACCATGAAGACTAAAGAACACTCCACACAACCCTGTGAAAAGGTTATTAAAAAGATCAGTCTGGGGTTGGATACAAGAAAATGTCCAAGTCAGTGAATATCCCTTGTAGTACAGTTAATCCATCTTTAGAGAGGAAGAAATATAGCACACATGTCAATGTGCCTAGAGCAGGTCGTCCTTAAAAACTGAGACTAGTGATGGAGGCCACCAAGACACCTAAGACTCCTCTGAAAGAGTTACAAGAAAAAGACTTGTGATGGAGGCCACCAAGACATCTATGACTCCCCTGAAGGAGTTACAAGAGAAGAACTAGCGAGAGAGACCATCAAGACACTTATGACTCTATCTGAAAGAGATACAAGAAAAAGACTAGTGAGGGAGGTCACCAAGACATCCATGATCCCTCTGAAGGAGTTAGAAGCTTCAGTAGCTGAGATGGGAGAGACTGTACATACAACAACTGTTTCCTATTTTTGACCAGTCACAGCTTTAAAGGAGACAAAGAGAAAGCCAACACTGAAAAAAGCTGATATTAAATCAGAAGCAGAGACAGTTGATGAGTCCAAAGAATCTTCTTCCAGTTGGCTTCAGAGTCTCCCACGTGTCTTCTGGCACATTCTAGTCGAGATCTGAGCTGCCTGGTTGAACTATTTCCAACAGTGGGTTTGACTTTTGTTGGTAGATTCTTGTCTAAAAAGTCAAATTAGATCAACCACAATTCAAAACCAATAAAAGGGAAAAAACTTCCAACAGGGGTGAATACTTTTTAGTAGGCCCTGTACATGGTAAAATATCAGACCAAATCAATACTTTCACTTTGGTGCTTTAACTTTACTGTGTTGCTCAGACTTGTTTTCATTTACTTAAGTGTACAACTTTTCACTCAAGACTTTTAATGGAGTATTTTGGCACAGCTGTATCTGTAACTTTGAACTGCACTTCTGGTCTCCAGATTACTTTAGTATTGTTTATTTCTTTTAATCATGTTAATAGTTTGTCTCAAATGGAGAGTCAGGTCAGATCACTGTTATTTATATGGTGCACAGATGGTGACCCAAATTCTTTTCCAGAGAACAAATAATATTAATACTGCAAATTTACCAGATAAGTCCAAATATTGAGGTCGAAATGCTGCAGTGTTATTAACTATACGCACTTTGAGTGAATTTCTGTTGCTTTAAAAGTGCTGCATCAACA
This sequence comes from Amphiprion clarkii, assembly GCA_027123335.1. NCBI lineage: Eukaryota > Metazoa > Chordata > Actinopteri > Pomacentridae > Amphiprion > Amphiprion clarkii. The sequence continues at coordinate 1,104,615 of CM049569.1, forward strand.
AAGGTGACTCGACCTGACTTAAACCCTCTTCACATGGAACATGATTTCAGTGAAAGTGATGAAGGACAAAAACCAGCCGTTGTGCATCAGCATTACCGTAAAGCCAATGAAAACTGGCTTTGTGCTCAGTGTGCAGCAGAACAATGTCTCGAGAGGCCGGTTTTATAATGTTGACAGATGGATCGTGTGAATTAATGGCTCAAGCCGATGCCAGAAAAGCAAAGTGAGAGATTATTGCACCACAGCTAAGCCTGCTGCAGTCACTGGTGTCAGGTATCGACTGATTCAAAGCAGCTTGACGTAACTTTTCCTGATTGATTATCAACTGTTTAACAAAAGCAGAGTGTTTCTTTGCATTTTGTTCTTTATTTGGAAAACACAAAGTACAATTAGAGTGCTGATACAAAAATATGAGAATCTGGTATAAAAAAAAACAACAACAACCTGTCAGCTTATCCCTAAAGCATTTTTCTTACATTTATATCACATTTCAAAGCTGCCAAAGAGTGGCTCAATCCTAGCAGGCTCTGCACATCACAGAGAAGTGAACAGTTTCATACTGATGGCTCACATACAAATGGATGCTGCTATACTGACTATAGAATACAGTATGTTTGTGTATATTGTGAAAAATTGCATACATGATTTACATTCTCTGTCAGCAGCAGAGAAAACGTAACCTCAGAAACACGATCCATGTGGTTAAAGATGACACATGAGGCCCTCTCTTCTCTGCTTTCTCTCCCTTTAGACACAAAAAACAAGTTTTATGATGAGGAATGGTCGTGTAAAGGGCGTCTGGGAGGCCAAAAAGTGCATGTTGTGTAACTTTTTTACCTTTTTTTTTACCCTTGCGTCCTCCTGTCCACTTTGGTGACCTCCTTCTGCACCCAGGAGTCGTTGGGATTGGCACAGACGGTTTTTTGCTTCCTCTTCATCAGAAACCTGCACAAATCAGATTTAACACACATTTCAAAGTCTGGATCTCTCAGCAGGCAGGTCGTGTCTTTTTCCACTCATCTTTGCCAATTTTTATTATTTGGAGGTTTTGTTTTTTTTTTTAACAATGCAGGAGAACATAAAACGAGGTCCAAAAAGTGCAGATTTTCTACTCACACGACGGCTCTGATGTTGCAATCGCCATCTGTTTCCTGCATCCTGTAGCCTACGATGTTTCTCTTTGCACCTCTTGGAAGGGTTTTGACGTAGCCGAGGCAGCAGTTGTCGTACGAGCCTAAAGAGACAGATAACGGTGAGGAGATTTACAGAGACATAAACTAACCCACTTGAAAACGCCGCTCCTGGGAAGGAATGAAGCAGTAACTAGTGTGTGGGTGTCTGTGGACCTCCACATCTTTAGCCCTGATAAGATCAAATGCTTGCCATTATCTGGGCTGTTATAATATTAACAGGAAATAGGTACAATCTGTTGTGAGTCGGCATTTATCTGCCAAGAGAATGTTATTACTGGAACGTTTTAGGGTTCGAAAAGATCTGGAGGAAAGCCAGCATCATCCTGGAAATCCCCATATCCCCCTTCCTCAGCTTCCACGGATTCATTTTGGGAACAAGAAGACTAGATAGTGTTTGGAATTAGCATAAAACTAAAGTTGGAATTAAGAAATAATACGCAAACATACCTGTCTGCACCACAACATCACCATGACTGTCTGTCTTTGTAGTGAGTTCTGAGAAATATCCACATAACACAGAAAGTCTATGGTGGATTTTGTTAATTTTATTTTGTCTCTCTACAGTGAAGGAAATTTTAAACATGTCTGGCAGAGACTGCGTTAGAAATTAATGCTTGAATTTGAAAATAATGCATTCAAAAAGTCTGCATCATGGACTTTGCTTTACTTCTTGTTGGTCTTGCACAACATGTTCTCTTATTTAACCCTGAACTAATTGCCCCAGCGGTGTGCACGGACCCCCTGCCCTCCATGCTTCAACTTAACTTACTTCTGCTCCAGTAAAACATCAGTTCCTTCAACACCTCAGATTATTTGGAATTAGTCTGAAGCCCAGAACAACTTGCTAGAATTAATAATAAATAGGCAGTAAGCAAAAAACTGCAGAGGATGCTGGTTCAGACTATTTTTCTATGCTCTAAAAAGTAATGATTTGGCTCAACAACAGCAAAAATAATGCAACAATTTGGATTTTTTATTTATGAAACTGCATTGAGAGCCAGTAGGAGCATCAGCTTTTCCTCTGCAATTACATGTGCTTTGAATTACCATTTACTTAATGAAGTTTTTCAGTTGATTGTTCATAAAAAGTTAAGTTGTTATGAGAAGTGTTTTCACATTCTTATTACCATAGTCACCAACACAAGCTTTTAATTTGGCAAATTTAAACAATAAGGTGCTTCAGTAGATAAATGAGGAGGCTTGAAATCCTGACCTCAGAATGAAGAAAATCAAGATTTCAAGCCAATTTTATCAATTTACTTCAACTTAAATTTAGATTTTACTCAGCAAATGGAGAAATTTGAGTTTAAATCACACACAATATGAAGTTGATGCAATATTATGATGTGAACAGAACTCCTCAAAATCATATTTGCAACCTAAAAGTCAGTAAATTCCAATTGTTACGTGCAGTCATGCATTTAATTAAGTGGTAGAAAACGGTCCCCTAAATGACTTAGTCATGGAAAAAAGAGTACATAAATTCCTCACGTTTGCTGTATTGTGCTGAGGGGGATTTTTTTTTTTTTAAACCAATGAAAATCAGCAGCTTTCCTCAGTCCAATGTGTTTTTCTCTGTTTTCCAGCTCTGTTTGGCCTGAGGTCGCAGACCCTGACCAGAAGAATTCATCAACTTAAATGGAGGAATTTTCTCACAATAGTAGTAAAATAATGTGGATTACGAAACACAGCAGCAGCCACAGTTCTGCTAAATTTGGTTTAAGGGTGTCCACATGCACGTCACACAAAAGAACATCCATAGAACATCCATAGAACATCCACAGAAAATCCATAGAAAACACTCAAACATCTGTGCAATCTTTATCAATTTTGCATTAGCGTTGTGGTGTGAAAGTAATCTGATTACTCTGTTTACCTTGTGCCAGACTCAGGTACATGCAGGAGAAGAGCAGGAAGAAGACCAGAGCTTGAAACTTCATGGCTGCTGTTCTTGATGTGTTTCTCGCTGCAAAGACGAAAACAGAGTGAATCAAGAAAGCATTGCAAAAACCTAAATTAGAAGCAGAACATCCCTCCTCTTTGACTTTCATATGATGTTTTCCATCACAAACTCCTCCTGTTGTGCAAGAAAATGTTGTGCCTTCGACCCCCCCCGATGAAAAATGTTTGCTTTCCAGCTGTGTGCAGATGTTTCTCCTCAAACTCTCCACAGAAAACTGTTATCTCAGTAAGTCTGGATTAGAAGAGCACGAAGACAAGGATGCAGAGGAAGGTACCTGCTCACATTCAGGACTTGACCGGCTGTCGTGGGAGGAGAGAACTTGGGTCCAGAGCGGCTCGTGGTGGTTCGGAGCTCTTATGGTGCTCACACATGGATTGTTCCCTCCCCGGACTCACACTCCATCCGTCAACACTCCTCCCACTCTGGCATGTCAACACACACTTCAACAACTGCTCACTGCAACCAGTGAATTCCTCAGTGTTTCTGCTGTTAATGAGTGACAACACACACACACACACACACACACACACACACAGACACACACACACTCCTCTAACTGATAACTGATATCTTGACTTCCACTCTGTTTTCCATCGTATCATAAGTTCACTGACTCGTGCAACGGTGCCAAAGTGCCTCCGGAGATCTTATCTTTGCCTGGTGGCTTTTAATCATTTTTTTAACCGTAATGTTTACATTTGACGCTTTTTTCTCTGTTTTGTTGAATTGCAGATATCAACAAGCAAAATAGCTCGAATAAAGAACTGATTTGCATACTAAAAAACAGGGATTTTTCCCCCTCAGGTGATACACTGTAAGGATCCATCACATACCTGTCTTCTAAAGGTAGTTACTGTTACGTACGAGATGATTTTTTAAAAAATTGCATTAAATTATAATGACTATCTTGGCAGGAAAATGCTGTAACTGTTAAATAACAACTTTATACTGCATTTAAGGTGCTTAACCCTTCATTAAATTGGAATTCAGCTCCAGGAAGACACAGGAAAAACATTGTCCATATGCTTTTAGAAAACAGTTAAATATTCATGCAATCAAAACCTAAATTTAAATCAAAATATCGCTGTTAAGGTGTGAGACAAGTCCAATTTATTCTAGTTGCCAGTACAATCACTTTTTAAAAATAAATTTATTGATTCACATGTTAAAAAATAGGCTAAAACTGTTTTACATTTGGTTTTTCTGAAGTTTTACCAGTAACTTTATGGTAAGTTTCCAAACATTTCTGCACTAAAGGGATTTAATGGTGTAAAATTACAGATTTTTAACACAAAATTGAATATATTTATTCCATTTTTCTGTTATTCTTCAGGTGATACTCTGTAAGATTCAATCACATGCCTGTCATTTAAAGGTGGTTGCTATTGCATGAGTAATATTTACAAATTGTATTAATAAAATCAAATTATTATCTCTTTTAAGGAAGGGATAGTTGTTAAATAACAGCCAATACTATATTTAAGGTATAAAACACATTCATCTTAAGTGGAATTCAGTTACATTTGCAAAAAATTACTAAAATTAAAATTTTATTTAAAATATAGCTCTACTTTGAAATAAATCCAATCAATTGTATTTAGTAGTAAAATCACTCAAAGAAAGGATTTACACATTAAAAACTGGCCAAAACTGTTGTGCAACAGTTTTTACAGGAATTTTATGTTGACTTCAGAATCATTTCTGTACTAAAGAGATTTTATAGTGTTAAATAACAGACAAATTGAATATATCTTTGGTATTTTATGTGATTTTTCATGTGATTCCACCACATGCCTGTCATTTAAAGGTGGTTATCATTGCACAAGTGATGTTTTTGCATTAAATTAGATTTATCTTGGTAAGAAGCTTTATACTGTATTTGTGGTACATAACTGCTGTTCTTTGGCAATTTTTGACTGTTTCATATGAATGTTGTCGTAGCAGACTTTGACCAAAGGAATTCATCTTATTCAAAGTGGGAATTTTCTTACGGTATTAAAGGAGTGGATTAAGGAATGCAGCAGCTGCTGAATCAGGTTGAGTGTCCACATTTATAAAAAGTGGAATTTAGTTCAACCACAAATAGTATCCATATGCTTTTAGGTTCTAGAGTGTCTGTACAATCTAACTTCCATTGAAATAAAAATATCTTAGTTCTACTAAGAAACAATTCCAATCAGTTCTACTTACTAGTAAAGTCATTTTAAAAAGTATTGATTTACATATTAAAAACTGTCCAAAACTGTCTTTTTCCCCAGGTTTTTACAGGAATTTTATGGTAACTTCAGAACCATTTCTATACTAAAATGATTTTATCACGTTAAATCGCAATTTTTAACCTAAATTTGCAGAATTTTAAGTTTTTTACTCAGATGATGCTCTATAAGGTGCCATTATATGCCTTAAAGGCAGTTACTATTACAAATGCATTAGATTACAGTTATTATCTTGGGAAAGAAGAGTTCCTAACTGTTAAATAACAGCTTTATGCTGGATGTGTGGTACATAGCTGCTGTTCTTTACACTTTTTGACTGTTTAATATGAGTGTTGTGGTAGCAGACTTTGGAATTCATCTTATTCAAAGTGGGAATTTTCTCATTATATTGAAGGAATAAGGATGAAGGAACTCAGCAGCTGCTAAATTTGTTTGATTTATAAAAAGTGGAATTTAGTTCAACCAACACAGCGTCTATATGCTTTCAGTTAAATATTTGTGCAGTCTAACTAAAATAACTGTCGTAGTTCTGGTGAGAAACTCATCCATTCTCTTCTTACTTACTAAATAATCAAACAGGCCAAAAATGTTTCACAATCGATTTTTTTTCTCAAGTTTTTACAAGAATTTTGCGGTGACTTCACTGCCAAGGAACTTTCTCATCTTAAACTACAGTTTTTATCATGACTCCAGCGGAAGTCATCATTCAGCATGCAGCGGTAACATCAGGGAGTTGGAACAGAAGTGTCTGAAGCTGATTCATCCCTGAAAGGTCACTGCAAAAGATACTGTAAAGATAGCAGAGTCTTCCACGTGAAGACTCAGCTAATCTGGTCTTACTAATTCGATCCAGATGCACGACACCCCTCCAAAGTTGGTTTATCCCGTGGCTTGTTGCACATCTTGTATTGGTTACCCTCATCAAGCCGCCTTACAGCTGCAACCGTTTACATACCAGCGGTGCTTCAAGCCTTATTCCTAAAAAGTGAAGAGTGTTCTGTCATCATGATATATATATACTTCATGGTCCATTGTTTGCCTTGAGATGGCCTTTTGTGCTGTTATTCATATGTGGGAAATTCTACATCTGTCGTTTTCCTGCACCCAAACTGTAAATTTACTGCAATGTTGCATCTGTTATAATCGTTCACAGTGGTGCTCTGACTGGTAAATGAATCATTCGACTGAAGAAGAGAAGATATTTGTGTTTCTGTTGTTCAGCTGGTGGTGATTCAACCTTTGAACAACTAATCCATGAGAATTTGTGGAAAAAGGCAAACAACAGTAAAGAATGCCTGAGAAATATTAAAGGAACCATTAATGAAATCTCCTAAACAATCCCAAGATCTTGCTCTTAAAATATTTGCTGGGGTTATGCCCCTTTGTCATCTTTTCCAAGCATTCCATGTTGGTATTTAGTTTGGCATCTGTTAGTGGGGTTATTCCCTGCCTTTCCACATACAGTTGTGTCCCCTTGTAAAGACCATATGTGTCATGGCAGTCTTGAGTTTTAAATAAACTCCTATATTGGAAACAATCATCTTTGTCACAAAAACAATCAAGAATTTTGGTTAATTCATAGATATTCTTCTAGAAATATGACAAAATCTGCTGGGTCGAAAATATACATACAGCAATGCTAGTATTTGGTTAAATACAACCAAATATGTCCAACACCCAACTTTCTGACTTATGACACTTGAATGTTCAGGTTTGGTGATGCACAAAGTTGTGTTAAGTTTTCTTGGTGACGTGGCCCCTTAACTTCTTGTGAGTATTCTGCAACCCATTTTCCCCAACATGCTACAAACCAGTGTTGTTTTTGATTTACAAACGCTGTTATCTCTTTGATTTTGTAAATAGCCAGTGTTATATCCCACCATGCTGACATGGTGGGATATAATCATCTAAACCAAGAAGCTTTTAGAAAAACATCTGCCCCACCTCAGTGTAGGAACCTCTTCAGAACATGTTCACCAGTCACCTCAAGTGCAAAATGTTATTAAGAATTTATATTTGTATTTAATATGAGGTGCTTTTGTTGTTTTCCAAACTTTCCGGTGATACAGTTCAAGTGTGAAATATTTTGTTGCACTAAATGCACACGGCAGCATGTAAATACCTCTGAGATGCTCAAACTTCCAAATTCCTGCAAAAAAATCCAGAGAGGACATGAACTCAGTGAAAAGTGTTTCTTTCTACACAGTTTTAAAAAGCACAAGTGCCTCTTGATACTCTCTGCACTCGTGGTCATCTCTGATCACTTTCAAATGAAACATAAACGGTGAGCAGTGCTGTGAATCTGTCCAAACAAGCTCCAAAAGCACTGCAGGCAGGTCTATGTGTCAAAACTGTAAGACAAGAATGTTTGATAGACTCCTATTTAATAGGATTTGTCGCCAAAAGTGTTATATCATTATTATACACAGATGTGATTGTGGAACATCTCCTTCCAGATCCACAGGCTTTAACATGTTCCTATAAAAGCCTTCGCTCTCTGTGAGATTTGAAGTCCTGACTGCAGGGATTTCCTGTCATTCTGCAAGAACATTAATGAGATCAGGCAGTTAGGCTGGGTGAGAGGGTTTGGCTCGCTGTCAGAAGTACGTGGAAGCAGGGTCAGGACTCTGAGCAGCCAGGTTGAATTCTTCCTCCAAAACTGGAAGCAGTGACCTCTGCTTTGTGCTCAAGGGCACCGTCATCTCCAAAGGGAAACGGGACTCTCCAGCCTATTAAAAACCCACGCTCTTGTTCTTGGACATAAATGGACTTGTTTCCCGTATCTAAGCTAAAGATGTGTCTCAATCCAATATTAGAAAGATATGTAAGACCTCACACACATTGACTCAAAATGAGAAAATCTTGCAATGTGACTTTAAAAAGATCAAGCTGCTGTAAAGGTTTACAGCATGAATGGAACGAAAAATGACACAAACATGACACAAAATGACAAAAGCCACATATAAAATGACACAAATGAGACACAAAACATCACAAACAAGACAAAAATAGACATAAAAGAGACACAAATCATCAAAAAACAGACAAAAAAATTACACAAACGATATCCAAAATGACAAAAACAAAGACAAAATGTCTAAAGCAAGACACAAATACCAGATAAAATAACACAAAATAACACAAAAACGAGACACAAAGTGACACAAAACTGACACAAGACACTGAGACACAAAATGAGACACAGAATGACACAAAAAGAGACAAAATTACATGAAAAACAGACCCAAAATTACACAACCGATACCCAAAATAACAAAAAGTAAAGACAAAATGACTTAAACAAGACACAAAAACCAGATGAAATAACATGAAATAACACAAAAACGATACACAAAGTGACACAAAACAGACGCGACAAGATGCCGACGACACAAAATAACCTAAAAGAGACACAAAATGACAAAAATAAGACACAAAATGACACAGATGAGACACAAAATGACAAAAATAAGACACAAAATGACACAAATGAGACACACAATGATAAAAATAAGACACAAAACGACAAAACCCACACTCAAATTGGCAAACATGAGACAGAAAATGACCAGAACTTGACACAAAATGACACAAAAACAAGACACAAAAAACAGACACAAAATAACACTAAATTCAGACACAAAGTAGCACAAAAATGAGACACAAAGCAACACAACAAACCTGAATGTGAAGCAGCTAAATGGAGTTAACCCACTGGTATTACTTACACTTTTCCTACTGTGGTAACAATCAAACTTTGTGTAACAGTTACAATTTAAACACATTTAGTGACTAATGCGTATCAAAACAAGTCAACTGAACGGGATAGAATAAGAGATCAGACAGAAAAAGGCCTGGAGCAAAAAAACATCTAACAGGTTCAGAACAAAGAACAAAGAAATGAGGTCAGATTTCAAAATGTACTTTTACTTTCAGTTCTGCACTCAAAGATGTTTCTTAACCCTCCTGTTGTCCTCATTTATGGGCACCAAAAATACTGTTTCTTTGTCTGAAAAAAATCCAAAAATTCCTGAAAATTTGCAAAACCTCCACGAAGATAATTCCAATAATTCCTTAAAAGTTTCCCTTAAAATTTTATTTAAAAAGACCTCAAATTTGGCAAGAAAATTCTTGTAAGTATTTTCAAAAAATGAGTAAAAATCTTCAAAAAAATGAGTAAAAATATCTAAAGTGATTCCATATATATCAGTAAAACTTCTGATATTTTCTTAAGAACATTCACAAAAAATTCGCTGGATTTTGGTTGATATTTTTTGTGAATGTTCTTAAAAAAAAATTTTTAACATTTGTTTTTTCACCGAAAAATGTTCAAAGATTTCCCAAAAATGTTGAAAATGTGGACATCAGAAGTTTCACTGTGAAAATATATTTTTCTTTCACATTTTCAAACTTTAAACCGCAGGACGACACAAAGGTTAAAAAAAGTCTGAGCTGCAAAGTGAACTTTAAATATAAGCATTAAAAGCAATCATTATGCATAATATCCTAATATTCTATATCATTATTATATCAGTGGGTTATAATTACAGATTCATTAACATGCAGGATGTTAATGGTGTTAAGATGGAGATAATTATTACTATTGTAAAGAATGATGAGTAATTTAATGTGCTCTATCTAAGTGCTTTGAATTTTATATGCTTATTAAAGGGTTTTTTGTTCTGGATATAAAGATATTCAACAAAATATAAAAGTCTTGAGTTGAAAATGTTATATTACATCCCAAATTTATTATGCATTTTTTAAAAGCTTATCATATAAATATGGAAATATTTATACTATTCATACAGCGTGTTTCTAATTTGTGTGTATCTGGTGAATGTGGTGGAGTAAAAAATGCAGTATTACTATCTGAAATGCAATGGAGTAGAAGTATAAAGCAGCATAGAATGTAAATACTATAACTAACTTTGAATGTTAATATATCATAGTTTTAATAGCAAAACTGAAGCAGTTTAATGTCTGTGAGACAAAGATATACAAACAAGCATCAGTGCATCCGACGCGTTTTCTGGTTTCTGATAATTCACTGGAAAAAACTTTAAAAATGCATTTTGGATCAATATTCAAAAGTCTTATCAGCCTGGAAGGTTTCATTTCTACTCATGTTTTAACACCAGAATCATCTTCTTACCATGATTCTCGTCTGTCTCCTGGGCTCAAAAACGCTGGAAAAAGTTACAATTATTTACAGTATCATACATATAGTTTATAATATTATTAAATGCATTATTTACAGTATTATTTAATGTGTTAGTTACAATATTATACATGTAGTTTATGATGTTAAATGCATGTGTTAATATTATTTAATGTATTATTTACAGCGTTATACATGTAGTTTAGAATATTATTTAATGTATTATTTACAGTATCATACATATAGCTAATAATATTATTAAATGTACTAATTGCAGTATGATTTAATGTATTATTTACAGTATTCTAACAGTCAGACTAGGCTCCTGGTTTTACAGAAGAGCTTTGGCTCCACCTAGCGGTCTTCCAGGGGATCTACCAGAACCAGAGTCCGCTCCAGTGATCCGGTCCAGGGTTGAGCCGATCGTAGCTCCGTGTTATCCGGAGCAGAGTTTCCATCCCACTCCTCCCTGTGGGCGGCACCGACCGGCTTACCTCCATAACAGCCACTGGGCAACAACCGGAGCAGCAGGTCAGTGAGCGGGGACTGCAAGTCATCCTGACTCCGTCATTTTACCTCCAGCAGCAGCAGCAGCAGCAGCAGCGGCCGGGCTCACCTGCCGTCCTCCGGCCTCTCTCCTCCCGCCCCGGACCCTCCGATACCCGCACCCAAACACTGTTCAGCAACTTGTTAGCTTAGCCGCCGAGAAGCACATGGATCCCCAAAACAGCACCGAGGCGAAGCAGCTGCTGAACCACGCCAAGACTCTCCGACTGCACACCGGGAACCTGGTGAACCGGAGCCGCCTGAAGAAGAAGTGTCCTGGGTCAACGAGCGAGGAGGTGAGTCGGCGGTGACCCGGGGTGACCGTTAGCATGTTAGCTTAGCCTGCTGTTAGCGGAACATTGAGCCAGCTACTGATACCTGGGGGCGGTGTTCACTGAAAACACGGCCTGAGGAGGCTACAAAAACCCGTAAATATGTAGAAAAACCCGACAAGAATGTTTAGAAGTTAATATTTAATACTTCATTGGTCCATATTTATACAGCTGTTTGGGTCTAAAGTGTAGTAGCTTCGTAGTAAAGTTCTGTCCTGCACCTGAGTTTATGGTGCAGGTGAGGAGTTACCTGGTAGTAAAATGAGATGAATGATTGTTTTAAACTGTAACAGATCAAACAGGTGACCTGACTCACCTGCACGCCTAAACAGGTGATGAATTTCTAATTACAATTTTGGTTTTGCAAATTTTGAGAAATTTGGGGATTTTTTTGCTGAATTTTGGGATTGTTTTTCAGACAAGGAAACTATTCTTTGGTGCCTGTAAATGAGGACAACAGGACGGTTAAGAAATGGCAAAGGCAGCAAATTAAGATGTAGATTGCTACTTTTATTTGTATTATTTTATTTAACTTGATATCAGAATGCAGCTCCTGAGCCATAAAGCTGTTTCAGTATCAGAGATTGTTTACAAAAGGTCCTATTGGAATAATTGAAATTGTTATTGTTATTGCTTTACTTATTTTACTTAACTTTTGTGATAATTCCTCTATCTCTATGCTATTAAAAACATAGTAAATCCACATCCATTAGAAGACAGTGCAGTTTATATTTTGATGGTGTCTCGTGGTAATCACGTTTTAAATTGCCTATATTGCACCATAAATAATAAACTGAAGCTGTTAAGTATTAAAGTGTAGTATACATTAGAAAAATCTCAATTAGGTACCATTTACAGGTGGCAGTTTTTAGAAATACCAACAAGACAGGAGTCAAAATATGATTAAATTGATGTAATTGGCCAGATATCAGTAGTATATTTAATGCTGCAGCTACTGATACTGATGTATTTTTGAATAATACACATAAAATGTACTAAAATAATGTTCTGTGTCCATGACAGTTTGTCAAAACCTAAAAAATGCCCCTTCGGATGACTTGTTTTGACTGACCAACAGTCTAAAACACAAATATATTGAATTTAAAATGGTACAAAAGTGATAAAAACAGAAAAAACTCACATTAGAGTAGCCGGAACTAGACAGATTTTCTTTCTTTTGTGTGACTTACCGTTTATTTTGGCTCCAGTTCACTGATAAGCAGAGGTGTGGCAGCTCTTTAGTCGGAAGCATTGATGTTGTTTCTTTGTTTTTTTTTGTTTGTTTTTTTTAGCTCGGCGTCAGTGTCTAGAATGAAAACCTCACCAGTAGTTTTCCTGTGAAGTATGACTGTAATCCCTCACAAGTTGGTTTTCTATTTTTTAATCGCTGTAAACAATTTACTTTTTTTTTTTGACTGAGCAGCTAATAAGTTAATGTAGAAATGATTCAGCAAATTAATTATGAATAAAAATCATCAGTTGTAACAGCAATACGAACAAGACAGTACTATTACAATTAATAATGCACTATAATCTATTAAAATGACTATATTTTAGTGCTGCAGCTGCTGATAATGGTGTATTTTTGAATAATAGACTGTTCAGTGTTATTCACACTTTCTCAAAGCCTAAATAGTGCCTCATCATGACGCTTGTTTAGTCTCAAAAACAGTCTGAAATACATTCATTAACAAGATATAACAGTGAGAAAAAGAGGAAAATCCCACATTCAAGAAGCTGAAACTAGTGATTGTTTGGCATTTTGTTTCATAAATTAATTGATCTGGTAACAAAGCAGGTGCTAGATTTTCTTTAAGTATTTATTTCAGAAAAGAAAAATCTGAATTCTTTTCATTCCAGTTGCCTAAATTCGTAAATTTCTGGTTTCTTTCCTCCTCTGTGGCAGTAAACTGAATGTCTTTAGATTGTGGACAAAGCAAGACATTTGAGGAAGTTAGTCTGAGCTCTGGGAAACACTGATTGACACATTTCACACTTTATTTTGACATGTGAACCCAATGTTAACCAACTGATTGAGAAAGTAATATGAAAATTATTGTAAATTGCAGCCATGCCACAGAATATTTAGTATATGATGCAGAAACATCCTTTACAAAGTTATTGAACATGTCCTCCTGCAACATTACGACCATTTTTGCAGCTGCTTTGAATTTTTGTTCGTATTTCGCCGCCTGGTTGAGACATCAGAATCGAGGTTTGTTAGCTGAATGTTCAGTCCTGTTTAAACCTCTGTCTGACTCCGATTCACATCTTCCCGTTTCAGCTTGTTCCACATTTTCTGCTGCCGTCGACACTCACAAACATGTCTCGCTCATTCATGCGCTCCTCAGACAACTGCTGCAGCTGTCGAACACACCCTTCGTAGACAGACGGGAGGCGTATTTTAAAATAAACCATTCATTGGTCCTTGAACCCGGCTTATCTCCTCTCCTTATCCCACACTACGACTGACCTTTTGCAAAGTTGGTCCGACTGGTTTTTAGAGTAGAATAGAATAGAATGTCTTTTATTAGTCCCACAAGGGGAAATTTGCAACGTCACAGCAGCAAAGTGACAGTAAGAAAAATCAACACATCTATAAATTAAAGGCATAAGATATATACACTACACTGCAAAAACTTAAAATCTTACCAAGTCTATTTGTCTTATTTTTAGTCAAAATGTCTCATCCCACTTGATTTAAGATAAATTCACTTAACAGAGACATTTCATCAGATGGAGGGACTTGTTTTAAGACAATGCATCTGAAATATCTTGTTAAGTCAAACAATCTTGAATTTATCTTGTTTTGAGTTGAATTTTACAAGAAAACTCAAAATAAGTTTAACCCTGGTGTCGTCCTGCAGGTCAAATTGACCCGTTTTAAAGTTTGAAAATGTGGAAAAAAAATATATTTTCATAGTGAAACTTCTGATGTCCACATTTTCAACATTTTTGGGAATTTTTTGAACATTTTGTGGTGAAAAAAAATAAATGTTGAAAATGTTTCCTAAGAACGTTTACAAACAAATCAACCAAAACCAGCGAATTTTGCTAGATTTTGGTTGATTTTTTGTGAATGTTCTTAAATAAACTATGAGAAGTTTAACTGATATATATGGAATAATTTTAGATATTTTTAGGATGTTTTTGGAAGATTTTTACTCATTTTTTGAAAATATTTACAAGAATTTTCTTGCCAAATTTGAGGGATTTTTTTTTTTTTTTTTTTAAATAAAATTTTTAAGGGAAACTTTCGAGGAATTATTGGAATTTTTCTTCCTGAAGGTTTTTCAAATTTTCAGAAATTTGGGGGATTTTTTTTGTAAATTTTGGGGGATTTTTTTTCAGGCAAGCAAACAATATTTTTTGGTGCCTGTAAATGGAGACAGCAGGAGGGTTAATACATCTCAAATTAGGAGGTTACATGAGAGCAAAAAATCTATTTTTGAGTGAAAAACTGCTGTTTTTGTTTTTTTGTTTTTTTTAAAGCATGTCTGGCTTATTTTCAGACACCTAAGCTTGAAAATCCTGGTAAAATAGAGCTTAAAATAAGTTCTCCCAGCGAATATTAAGATCTCAATATTCTAAATATCATATCTTATTTCCAGAAATCTTACCAAGACATTTTTCACTTGTTCTATTGGCAGATTTTTTCACTTATTTCAAGGTGAAAGTTCCCTGAAATAAGTGTTTTTTTTTTTCTTTTTTTGAGAGGGGCATTTTTTCCACTTTTCACACTCGGTGACGTATATTTCCTGGTCGTTGGTGTGGAGTGTGATGCCGGACTGCAGCTCAGTTTTAGGGTTTCTCGAGGACAAATTGTGGATGTTCGTGTAACTTTGTCTCTGCTTGATTTTCCAGCTTCGAGACTGCATTCAGGCGACGCTGAGCGACTGGTTTTCCACGAACAAAGTGTCATCCAAGGTGAGGGAGCGTCCACAGTTTTCATACAATTCAACAGTTTTTCCCGCGTTTCCTCACTCGGTGGTATTTTATATTGACTTTGGTCAGAGCGTCAGCATGTGAAACATCGGACTGTTGGATTCCAGTGTTCGGGGGAGTAGAATGGCAGCAAAGCGCCTCTGGGCTCAGTGAAAAGAATCTGTCACGATGAATGTTCATCCAACGCTGCTTGCCAAAGGCGTCATTCCAAATGTGCATCTGTCTGTTCTCTCAGAGGGGTGGGTGGAGGGTAAAAAAACCCATCTGTTGAGGAGGTTTTAAAGGCTTGTTAACTGCAAAATGATTTCTAGAAAGTGCTTTATATGTTTCAGCTGAAGTAATGTGGTGTGAAGATGCTGAAATTGGACTTTAGTAAGTCTGCAGGAGTTGTTGTGAAGCACCGTTCCTGCTGGAGCGACTCCTGATCCGGCTGTTTTGTTAGGCTCAGCTAATCTGCCTCAGCTCTTATCACCACGCCCACCGGACTCAAATAGACAAAGAGCTGCAGTTGAGGGTCTGAAATACTTGCAGACACAAAGCTCATGAGATGCATCCGCTGCATGGACGTGGTTAAAACCCCACGCTCCAGTCGTGGTTTCAGGTTGTGCTTCCTGTCACACAACGCTCATCAAGTACGGCTGTCAGCTGCACTTTGAAAATCCATTCAAGTGCAGCTGGAGGTAAAATAAAATGAAATTTAAAACCTTGATTGCCCTAAAGATTAAAATGCTTCATATTGTTCTGCAGGTTCTTCCAGGCTGCAAGTGCACGATAAGATAAACTAGATTTTCAAAGGTCCGTAAAAACCGCCGGCATCTGCAGCTCAATCAGTCTGAGTGTGTAAATGAAGAACTAACATTACAAGGCAACAAAACAATAGCCTTATAAATAAAAGCCCACTGAAGCCCTGCATACACTCAGTTGAAAATCCTGCACTTTTTTGCCATTTTCAAGAGTTCATAATTAAAATTTTAGCGTCTTCTGAAGCCATGTCCTCACCAAATTTCACAGATGTGAGAGTTCTGTTTCTGGAGATATTGACCCCCTTCATGATGCTTTTTTAGAGATGAAAATAAAAAAATTTGCAGGTCTGAAAACTCTAATTCGCAATATTCAGTCAAAAGTTAGTCCTGTGTCCCAAATATCGAATAAACCAACTTTAAACAGAATCTGAGACAGTGCAGCAGCATATTTTCTAAATTCTGTCTGACACGAAGTGACTCGACTGACAAAAAAACACTTGGAATAAACAGACAGATGAGGAACGTCATGCTTTTACATGTCTGCAAATAGCTTCAGTCCTGTGGTCTGTAGTTAATGTGTGTGTTTTTAATCTCGTAGGACCTGCCAGAGACGCTGGACTGCTTCCTCTCTGAGGCAACAGATGCTATCACACCTGAAGAGAGGGAGGAGGTGAAGGTTTCAGGTCAGTGCTGGTTTTGTTGTGCTGGATTGTACAAACAGGAAGAGTGATCGAGATTCCTGGGAAAAAGTGCCTCCTTTAAGGGCGCCATCCAAAACCACTCCTCCAAAACCGATGAGTGCTGCTGGAGGACTGGACCTGCAGATCCAAACCTATTTCTGCAGAGACAGACAGTTTTGGTTTTCAGGTCCATTATAAATACCTCATATCTAAAAAAACACAAATATGTTATGTCACTCATCTGCAAAACTACCCGCTCAAAGCCAGCTTAACTAAGACAAGTACCATCAAATGACACTTGTTTGAATGCAATATTATGACACAATAGTTGTGTGCGTACTGCATGAAAAAGCACTAATTTGTACTTAAAGTAATTTTGAATGCAGCGAGAGCTGGTGCAGGTATGTTGTTAGACAGGTACGTTATCCAGTCACCTTATACAGACTTGATGCCCTGATTGGACAGTCCTTTTGCAGGCCCGTGATTTGTCACTGATAACACATGGTTTTTTTTTTTCAATCAGAGCACTTGATTTATTGATTGCTGTTAGAATGTAAGGAGATTTTCAACAAACACAGCAAAAATACTTCTGGAATACACTGTAGCTTTAAATCTCCAAAGCGACACAGAAGATGAAATTCTGCTTCTCTAAAATGCTTTTAATGTGCACAGGTGACGCTCAGACATGCTTTTCATCTGTTTCTTTTCTTTTATGTGTTGGTTTTGTCATACATTTGTCCATGAGCGAGTTTTGTCTGGTTCACTTCATTTCTGAGAGTAAATTCAAGAACCTAAGAGAGAAATCCAGCTGCGTCTTTGTGAGGATTACCACAATCTGGATGACTAAGAATCTACACAGACATATTAATAAATGGTGTTATGATACAAGCAAACACATGCTCCAGTTTCCTGCATTAATCAGAATACTTCTTAGCTTTTCTTTTATTAAACAAGTTGTTGAGACATGTCTGGTTAGAAAAAAACACAGGTTTCAATAAAAACATGTCAGGATTTCTATTTATTCGTCTCGCCTGTTTCTAAAACCCCTTAGAAAGTTGTTTGTAAAGAAAATCCCTGAACTCAGAGGCTGACAGATTGATCAGAGCATCTCCAATCAATCCATGTCACCTCAGTGAAGGTGGTTGTTTGACCATCTCAGAATCTGTTGAGACTTTGTAGGAATCATTTTTGGCATCTGAAACTGACGTCTGCCTTTCTTTAAAGCTGAAATTCCAACATTTTCCTGATTTTTCACCCAATGGACATTTTCAGTTAATCTATCGCGTGTTGGAACTTGAATAAGATGCCACTTTCACATGTCCAGATCTCTTGACTTACACGTCTTAGAGTCCTTACATTTCCAGGAGATGTCCAGAAGTTTCTGATGAATGGAGAGAATGCAGCTAATTCTGGCAAGCAAGCCTCAGTTTTGAGCTGAAGGCCTCTCAGAGTCAAGATTTGTTCAAAAATTGCAAATAAAGCCAATTTTCAAAAGTCTATCTCTAATGCATAGGATCTATTTCATCTGTGTTACTGTGAGAATAATGTCTGAATGCCATTATGCTTAGAAAGCTTTCATGTGTTAGTAGAAATGGGAGTTACGGCCAGTCAAAGGTGAAAGAGGTTTAAAAAAAAAAAAAAAGCAATTAATATCCAAAATGCCAGATGGACATCTTGAATCATGGGTAGGTTGGTGAAATTTGGGATAATAAGACATGGAAGTATCTTCTACTGGTGTGCAAAGTTTCAACATCCTTCCTTGTCTTCATGACCTGATCCTAGTTTGATTTTCTCGTAGACTTCTGTACAATCAGACTTGTTTTTGCCAGAAGAGGATTCACCCCCTGCTGGCTGAAAGCAAGAATGCAGTTTTAATGCATGTGTGCAAAACAAGAAATGGATGAAAGTATTTGAGCATAAAGACAGCATGGAAGGATGTTGAAACTCTGCTTTCAAGTAGATGATACTTTCATCTCTTATCATCCCAAATTTCATCAACATACCCATGAATCAAGATGTCCATCTGGCTGTTTGGAAAATAACTACTTTTTTTAACCTGTAACATCTTTGATTGACCATAACTCCCATTTCTACAAACAAATGAAAACTTTCTAAGCACAGGTGATTTCATGAAGATAATATTGTCACAAAAACATTGATCAAATAGATCACATGTATTAGAGATAGATTAAACATCTCCTGAAAATCTGAAGACTCTAGAACGTTTACTTCAAGAGATTGGGATGTCTGAAAGTGGCATCTCGTTCGAGAGATTTATTGAAAATGTCCATTGGGTGAAAAACTACGAAAATGTTGGAACTTCAGTTTAAAAAATGGGCCGATGTCAAAGATGATTCCTACAAAGTTTCAACAGATACTGAGATGGTCAAACACCTGACCTCTCCTAATCTCGTTGAGTTGACATGGATTGACTCGGTTCATGACTGGCTAAAGGGAGAATAAAAGTAGTAGGAAATACTAACTACTACTAAATACTAAGTAGTACTAAGGGTTTAAACCTACCAGACTCAACAAAATAGCTACAGTATGTTGGGGATGACGTGTTTTTTGACGTGCCTTGTTTCCACAGTCAAGTTGTTCCTGTGTGAGTCGGGTCAGTCGTCCATCAGAGATGCAGTGGAGATGGGTGAGTTTTCAGCCTCGTTAAAACTGACTCATGTCTCTTTCAAACCTTAGAAATCCAAACTCTTTTCTGTGATTTGACCTCGTTCGTCTCTGATGTCCAGCCTGCCAGACGCTGGCGGTGTCTCAGCTGGACTCGGTGATCATAGCGCCCCCTGGCCCTCTGGAGGGTGACAGCCAGAGTCTGGCTCACCTGCAGCCAGCCTGGGAGCAGCTGGAGGCTCTGGTCAGGAGTCAGCAGATCGCAGCCATCGGAACCTCTGACCTGGACAAAGATCTGCTGGAGCAGCTCTACAACTGGGCTCAGGTCAGTGGGAAGGTTGTGTCGGTTTATCTAAAATCATCAGAGGCCTTCTGCTCGGCCAACTCTGATTTGGTTGAATTTTTTTTCAAATCAAACTGTCGATATTTAAAATGGTTTCTGTGAAATTTTAGAAAGACGTATCAAATTTATAAAAAAAAAAAAAGCCTCTCAACCCACTTTCAGCACATTTTTACAAATTTGAGGCTGTTTGAACAAAAATATCTCAGGAACTGTTCAAAATAAAAGCCTGAAATTTTCACAGTTTTTTCTCATCATGTCGTTGATTCAGAAGCTGCTATATTTGGCAAGTAGATCAAACATTCTCTGATTATAGGTGAGTTGAAAAATCACGAAAAGTCCCATCTTTGGGCACATTTTAGCAAAAAAACTGATAACACAGAAGTGATATTTTCTGAACCATATGTAGCTTCATGTCACAATAATACAAAACAAAACATAGAATACTTTTAATATGACATATTTATTTAAAAAAAGGTATTTTTGTTGGACTTTCATAACTGATTGAGCAGCCGTGACAAGTTATACCAAAACAAGAACTTGCTGTGGAGGTTTGAACTTCTCAGTAAACACCTTACAGTCAGGATCGCTGTTTCCTGGTTTTCGTTTAATGAGAACAAAATCCTTTTTCTGCAGCAGAAAAAAAAAAAATTTCACAAATCCATTTAGAAATATCCAGACGTTATGCTCTTAAGAAAAAATCAGAGATTGTCGAGCAGAAATTCTTCCAAAAATGTGATGATTTTAGATTTTAATTTGAGTCATTGAGACGTTGATTGCAGCTTTAAACACAATGATGTGTAATGAGCTGTGAGCAGAGCACCACTGACACACCTGGCAGTCCCTGAGGTTAACTCTCCTGTGTGTCCAGGTGAAGCCCAGCAGTAACCAGGTAAATCTGGCCTCCTGCTGCGTGATGCCTCCAGACCTGACGGCCTTCGCTAAAGAGTTCGACATCCAGCTGCTCACACACAACGATGCCAAAGGTGAAGTCGCGTTCTCTTTACTGTTGGTCAGGAGGGTTTGTTTGATTTTTTTATTTTTATTTGTAGTCCAGGTTTGTGTTTTGTTTAGCATGAAGAAAGTGATGATGTTTGTGGGTTTTAAAACAGACTCCATTTGTTCCTACTCAAGTTCTCTGTTTTTAGCAAATACTGTAAAAAATCCAAAGCCAACAGAGAGGACCGAACGTTTTCTGTGCAGCTAAACCTTGAAAACAGTTTATCTTTGTCTTTATTGTGAACACAGTAGTTTATTTTAGTCAGTCCAATGTTCTGAAGACACTCTTAATTCTGAGAAAGAAGTGTTTGTTTTTCCAGACAGGTTCCAGTAAATCCTAAAGATCTCGGTTATACTGTAAACATATCCAGTGTCATATCTATGAATCATGAATTGGCTTTTAAAACAAAAAAAACATGTTTATATAATAATAATAATAATAATAATAAAAAGAACAACAATAAAAGCATCTTTATCAAAGAGCAAAACACTGAAAAAGACAAATAACAGAAATGACAAAGATTTTTTCAATAAAGGAACCGTAAAACATTCAAAAAGTCAAAGCAAGGAAATTATTTCTGTTAGAAAAGCCACACTATGTATTTTTAATCTGTGTTTAATATTGTTTTGTGTAATTTATCTTTTATTGCTGTTAATAGTGTCAAACGGATTTTCAATGTTTTTTGTAAGAGTGACAATAAAAACTTATTCTATTCTAAACAAAAACAAAGACAGTAAGACATCCTTTTTGGAAAGACCAACAGCGAAACATTAAAAATGACGCTAAGACTTTTTTTTTAAAAAAGCAACAATAAAATATTGAAAAAATAAAACATTTTTTAAATAGCAATCTGCCGTAAAATAAGAAAAAATGAGCAAAAACAATAGTTTTGAAAAGCCAGGCATTGTAAAAACAAAACAACAATAAAACATGTTTAAAAGGCAATTCAACAAGAAAATAACTCATTTTTTTAAAGAGCAACAATAACTGAATATACTGAAAGCACAAAAACTAAAAGCTACCAGACGTCTGATCTGTACTGTAAACATTTAATGTTGTCAGATATCTTTATATTATGAATTGACTTTATTAAAATCATTAAACACATGTTTTCTACAACATTGGTGTTTAGTGTTTAGTCTTGACTGCCCAGTTTAACTAGTGTAAGCTGCAAGTCTCGATGTTTTTTTGAGAGTTTTAAACTGGTCATCTTCTCCAGAGCTGATGTCGGCGGCCACATTCCAGGAGGCGGTTCAGGAAGGAGCTCAGGACCTGAGCATCGCCGACTGGAGGCTGGAGTGGGTCCTGCGTTACTCCATCATCGTCAAGAGCAGAGGCATCATCAAGTCGAAGGGCTACCTGGTCAGCGCGAGGAAGGCCAGCAGCCCCTAGCAGCGGCGGCTGCAGATAGACACACGGGGATGAAGCCATTTTCCTCTTTCCATTCTCACACACAACGTGAACCCCGGACGCTGCCAATCACCACGAGTCCTGAAGTCATTGTTTTATCGCACAGAAAAAAGTTGCATCTTCCTCATCTGTCATCTGTTTTCTTTAACAGATGCAGGTATTCAGAGATTTAAAACCAGGAAGGTGAACTTAGACTGACAGTGAGTTTCCCAGACCTCGCTACGACCAGTTCACTGACAGATCAGAATGATGGAGAACCGCCATGTGAAGTGCCTCTCATCCATCGCTCCTTCTCTTCTCATGCCTGCTTTATCTATTTGTTGGTGTGATTGAAGCTTTGAATCAGTCCGGGTGAAGGCAGAAATGTTTTGTTTGTCGTAGAGAATTCCACTTTGAACAGAGAAATGGAAACTCCTCTTTTCATTGGGGGGAAAAAGTCTGATTTTCTTCACTTGATTTAGATTTTCCCGCTCTGTGTGTGTGTGTCTGTCTGTGTGTCTGTGTGTGTGTGTGTGTCTGTCTGTCTGTGTGTGTGTGTGTGTGTGTGTGTGTGTGTGTGTGTGTGTACGTCATATACATTCCTTAATTGAGAAAAACGATGCACTACTTCAAACGCAGATATATTCGTCATGTTTATTGTATGATACAGATTGAATTCACCGCTCTGTGAGTTTATTTTTGTCATGAAATCTTTACCCCCCGTGTGCTCATGAGATTAATCCGAGGGAGAGTACAGCACTGTTTGGAGATAGACGGACCTGGCAGGCCGACGTCTTCGCCTCGTATTCGTTATTAGAAAGCACTGGAAACTCCACATTCAGAGATGTGAAGAAATTGTTCATTCTGAGGACGAAATTTGTATTTATGAGTCCTGGTTGTTTTTCCAGACAGGGTCCAGTAAATCCTAAACTTCTCAGTTGTACTGTAAGCATATTCAATGTTGTCAGATGTCTGTATATCCTGGATTGGCTTCATTAAAAACATGTTTTTACCATCAACACTGGTGTTAAAAGAAGACAGGGTAAACACGGGCGAGTGTGACTGACTTTGATGTGGTAACTGAAAAGAAAAAAACATTAAAATTTAAAAGATAAAACTACATCTGAAATGGATGTATTGAGTTTAAAGTTATTTTCTCCTGCAGAATGTTTGATGCTCACTTAAAATTGAATTAAATGAATTAGAAGTGGGCCTTTTAATGCTACCTAAAGCTCTGTGCTGATAGGAAAGAAGTTATTTTAATAGTTTAGAATATTATTTGTGTTTGTTGTGAATTTAGAGGTTTAGCTTTATAGTTGAGTGTGGAGGTCTGATCAGCCTATTAAAGGGATTTTGGGTGCAAAAATTGACTGGTTCTCCTGCTGCCTCACTTATAACTGAACCTGACAGTCAGTTTCCCATCGTAGACTGTATAAGAAACATTTAAATATGCATTTTAAAAATATGTATGCTTAATTATGTTATTACTGAAGCAATCTATGGTTCCCATTAAGGCCTCCTGTGTTGAAAGGGTTAATAAGTCTTAATTTGTAATATTTTGATTAAACACAGCTTTATTTAGGAATATACTCCTTTTGATGACAGTACAAACTAAAAAGAGTACGATAAGGATCTACTGTTAGCTGTAACGTTCTATTTTAGTGGTTCTTTTGTAACTAATTAAATGACCTTTAGTACAGATGGACCTGCAGCGTCTGGGAAACAGTTTTCCTGTTGAATAATCCAGTCCTGCATAAGGTTACTTCTGCACAGGCATATTTCACTGTTTTCACATTTTAAAATGACTTTCAATAAAAAACCAAAACGAGTTGATATGGTAGTACCTGACAAAGTGTAAACTAGTGAGAAATTAAAAACATTCCATTCACAAGTACAAGTTCGGTACTCTGTAGTAGCATTTCCATCAGTGTTTTAATAGCTGCCTACTTTTACATAACCGCCACTGACGTCTATATTAAACCTAATAAATGGATTATTGTTATTTAATAATAAACATTTGTATAGTAGCTTTAAAAACATAGTGCTTTACAAAAATAGAGCAGCAATGAAATGTTGAAAAAGACATTAAAATATCTGAAAAGAAGCTTGAAAAAAAGACAAAGCACCAGAAAAGACAGCACACACATTTTCTTTAAAAAGCAACATTTAAAAAACTCTAATAAAACAACACTTTAAGAAAAAAAGAGCAACAATAAACAAGTAAGGAAGACAATAAAACATAAGGGAAGATTAATATTCCTGAAATTGTTAAACATTTAAAAAGATAAAAAGTCAACACAATATCAGACAAAACATTTTTAAAGTTACAATAAAACATTTAAAACAAAAACAGCAATGAAAACTTAAACACAACGACGAAACACTTTAAAAGACACGGACATCAACAGATGGAAATTAAAGGAACAATACAACATTTAACAAAGGCAGCAAGACAACAAAATGTCAACAAAAATACAATAAGACATTCTTTTAAAGTTACAATAAATCATTAAAAATACTAAAGCAACAGAAAAGGCAAAACATAAAAAAACAAACAACTAAACACAGAGACACGAACATGCAACGACGGAAAAAAGGAACAATAAAACAAAAAAGTAAAACAACAAAAGACAGAAAATATTTTTAAAAAGCAACTAAACGCTTAAGACACAAACATCGAAAGAGGAAAACAATGAACAATAAAACATTGAACAAAAGCAGCAAGAGAATAAAACAATACAATGGTAAAACAACAGAAAAGACAAAGAAAATTTTAAAAAAGCAAACTAAACACTTAACCCCTCAAATCACCCCAAATCATAACAGTTTGCACAGCAATTCTTGCACTGCTACATCTTTGCACTTTCTAAACTTATTTTTTCTATTCTCATTTCTCATCCCTGTACATATTGTAAATATTATTACTACTATTTTATTATTATTTTATTACTCTTACTATGTTTATTGCTATATAAGGTGCTGTAACAATGTGAATTTGCCCTGGCGTGGGGACAAATAAAGGATATCTTATCTTAAATGATTTTGTCAATAAAGGAGAAAAAAAGAGACTTGTTTCTGGCTCCACAGCTCTGCTTTGCTGGAAGCTTATTGGAACACCTTTATTAATAACCTTAACTGGAAAACGACGTGGAACCTGCCAGCTAGATTTTCTAAAAATAATAAAGTAAAAGGAGTATCTTTTAAAATAATTCACAGATTTTACCCACCAAAAGTCTTTTTGCAATCATTCAAAAGAGACATAGATATAATTTCTTCTGTGTTGTAATGTGTATATCCTACTATTGTATAATTCTATTGCTGTTCTGGTCTATTTAAGATTACCGTTCTGAGCTACTGTGACAACAAAATTTCCCTTGTGGATGAATAAAGTCTGTCTAAGTCTATGTCTAATTTGCTCTTTCTGTGAAGGACACCCTGAAGATGTATTTCATTTATTTTGGTCTTGCCCCTTCTCCACCAAATTATGGGAAGATATTTGCAAATTGATTTCTACTTGTATTGAATCAGATTTTTCCTTATACTTTGAACATATATTGTTTGGCTTCACTGACTATCCATCCGCCAAAAAAACAACAATTTTATATTATTGATCTTATTATATATTTAGCCAAATGGCATATCCATAAATGTCGATACACTAATCAGCAACCACTTCTTTCTGTCTTTGATGATGAAGTCAAACAATATATTAAAACTATTAGACATTCCACTAATATGAAAGCCATTAAGACTCTTTTTAATAATAATAATAATAATAATAATAATAATAAAGAAGCAGCTCTGCGATCAGCTGCTTCTGCCTCGTTTCTCTTCATCGATTGGTCGCGTCTTGCCGTCAGACCGGAAGTGAACCGAGCGAGGGGAGACGCAGCGTGGAAGATGGTGGCGACCAGGAGAGGAGTCCGAGTGAGCTCTCCGGCTAAAAGCGAGCCGGAGCCGGCAGCCGAGGTCCAGGTGAGTCCGGAGGAGAAGCCTCTGCTCACACCTGGACACGTCACAGGTCGTGGAGGTTCGATCCGCTGCGAGTGAAGCGTGCACATGGCTGATCAATGCACCCGATCGGAACTCACGTGGTGTTTGTAAACGTGTCGAGAAGTTAGAGAGGAAAAAAACACACAAATGTCACAGTGGCACAGCTGGATGTTGTTTATCCAGCTGTTTGAATGCAGGTTCGAACAGCTGGATGATGTTTATCCAGCTGTTTACATTAAACTTTATTTAAACAGCGCGATTTAAAACAATCCAGAGAAAAAGCAGCAAAATTAAACTGTATCAAATGCTATAAACAAGGCCGAACAGTGGAGCAAGTTGTCAGATCAGTTTTTAAAACACAGAAAAACAAAACACTAAAATATTTAGACCACGAAGAGCAAACAAAAGCCATAAAAACCGCCACATTTTTCTTCAAGCTATGAACGAGGACAGAAGTGATTGAAAGAGGAAGACTCTTCTGATGTTTTGAATCACAATCAGTTTGATTTTCAAGTAGATTTTCACATACAAAGAATTGGATGTTGGGTTTTTGACAGCAAACACGTAGAAAGTTTTCTAAAGAACAATAACAATATTTAGTAACTAATAAGGAACAAGTGTAGCAAATCCAAGGAATTCTAAAAGTGCCAGGAGTTTTTACAAAGTGCAGCACTAGAAAAAATGCTCCTCTCAAAACAAGAAAAAAAAACTTACTTCAAGGAACTTTTACCTTGAAATAAGTGAAAAAATCTGCCAATACAAGAAGTGAAAAATGGCCTGGTAAGATTTCTTGAAATAAGATACGATATTTAGGATATTGAGATCTTAAAATTAGCTGGAAAGACTTATTTTAAGCTCTATTTTACCAGGATTGTCAAGCTTAGGTGTCTTAAAATAAGTCAGACAGGCTAAAAAAAATAGTAGTTTTTTACTAAAAAAAACAGATTTTTGCCTTCATGTAACCTCCTGATTTGAGATGTATTAACCGTCCTGTTGTCTTCATTTACAGGCACCAAAAATATTGTTTCCTTGTCTGAAAAAAAAATCAACAAACCAGCAAAAACAATTCCCCAAATTTCTGAAAATTTGTAAAACCTTCAGGAAGAAAATTCCAATAATTCCTTAAAAGTTTCCCCTAAAAGTTTTATTTAAAAAAAAAAAAAAAAATCCCCAAATTTGGCAACAAAATTCTTGTAAATATTTTCAAAAAATGAGTAAAAATCTTCCAGAAAAATCCTAAAAATATCTAAAGTGATTCCATATATATCAGTAAAACTTCTGCTATGGTTTTTATGTGTTTATTTAGATTATTTCTGTCTGTGTTTGATGGTAATCTAAGTTTATAAACCGTAAAATAAAAATATCCTGACAGCTGTGATGAAGTTCAGGACTCAATCTGAGGCCTAACGCTAAAAAACAAATGATTTAACTACAGAGGATAAACACATCTGTGTCCATGTTGGAAGCGATTTACAACTTTAAACATCTATTACAGCTACCAGTGCTGTTGTTTTACCTAAATATGCACAACTTTCTCACTTTGGAGACACTCATAGGAATCTTGCAGCTGTTTGTGGCTGCAGGTATTTTTTCCGATGTTTTTTATTAATTTCAGCGTTCCTACAGAGAAAAGTATTTGTTTTATATTACATTTTTTTCTCTCTCTCTTCGCCATTGTTTCATTGGAAGACAATATAAATATAGTGCATGTCATTGTCCTGAGTACAGAATAAAAATAACAATAAGAATACAATGAAATCATTTAAAGAAATAAAATAATAATGATAAATACGTTTATCAGTGGACCAATATTATGAATAGTAAACATGCCTTGGTTCTAGTATTTGGCATTGCTTTGTGCTTTGAGTGTCATTTTCTTGGTTTTTCCACTCTTTTATGTCATCGCTCCTCATGAAGTCACCAAATGGTTTCCAAATATCCTCATAGACTTCCAGTTTGTCTTTTAAAATATATCTTATTCCTTCCATTGACTTTCATTGTGCCATATTCTTTGTCCAAGCACTAACTGTAGGTGCAGAAGTTTTCTTTCACTTAAAAGCTATTAATCGCTTTGCCTGCAATATTGACAAATCACGACATTTATATTGTTTGGATCTCAGATTGAGATCTGGTGGATCTAAAAACAGCAGTATCATCTTAGCGTCTAGTTTAATATTTACAGACCAAATGGATCCTATCCGGCTGATCACCTCCCTCCAGAATTTCTTAACTTTCTG
The DNA here is from genome assembly GCA_027123335.1 of Amphiprion clarkii. Lineage (NCBI taxonomy): Eukaryota > Metazoa > Chordata > Actinopteri > Pomacentridae > Amphiprion > Amphiprion clarkii. Next base: position 1,132,978 of record CM049569.1, read on the forward strand.
TGGCTGCAGGTTTTTAATAAATCTTGAGGAGAAAATCCAACAAACAGCTGAAAGCAACAATTTAACTTCATTTCTAACCAGTTTTGTTCATCGTTCTTTCATCAAGGAGGATCAGCAAAATAAGACTTTCATGCTTTCTGTGTACATGACAACAAACCACCTGAATGTCTTTCCTCTCTACAGGCCACCCCGTCCGGACGGAGAACCAGGAGCGCTGTTAAACTAACAGAGAGTCCGACCCGGCATCAACCTGTGGAGGCCTGCAGCCAGCTGGAGAAGAACGAAGAAGGAAACGTCCTCAACAGCCCAAGAAGAAGATGCACCAGAGCGTCCAGACTCCACAGCCCAGAGCAGCCGTCCACTCCGGTGGGCTCCACTCACGAAACAGACGTGTCAGACATGGAGTCCTGCTGCTCCACGGCGTCCAACAGCGAACCACCGGCGACCAGAAGCACCCGGAGCAGGAGGAGGAAGCCTGGAGCGGCACAACAACAAGATGAGGAGGTGTCTGAGGTGGAGTCGTGCTGTTCTGCTGTATCTGCCTCAAAACATCCCCAGAGCAGCCGCCGGAGCACGAGGAGGAAGACGGTTCCTGAAAGTTCTGATGCTGAGAAAGGTGATGTTAAAGCCGAGGAGTCCCAGAGAGTCACCAGAAGTCAGAGGAAAACCACCAGATCAACTACGAAGCGGCAGACTGAAGACTCTGAGCTGTCCGACGCTGAAAGCTGCACTTCAAGCGTCTCAGGAGCTGAAGTTTCTAAATCGACAACCCGCAGATCTACGAGATCCAGGAGGCCACCTCGTCCTATCCCCATGCATCTAGACGAGCCGTCGGACAGCTCTCAGTCTTCTGCACCGACGGGCCGACGGACCAGATCGGCGAGAGGGAAGGCAGCAGCAGACGGCAGCGAGCCCCAGTCTGACGGGTTTGAATCTGGACCCACTTACAGCGTCGCCACACGGAGACGCAGCAAAGCCGCAGGTCTTAAAGCTGTGGATTCGGACTCTGAGGTGACGGACGTGCATTCCCCGGTGGGCAGCCCGACCCGAGGCCGAGGGACGCCCTGCAGCAGCCGGACGGGTTCAGGGAACAGCAGCCGCGGAGCTCCGACCTCCAGACGATCGGTCAGAGACATTACCGCGGTTAAAGAAAACGTTGAAGAACCAACCGAGGAGGACCATTCTTTAAACGACTCTCAGTTAGAAAACACAGTGATCACGGAGGACGCAGACTGTACACTGGTGGAGGAGGAAAAGAGCCAAATCGAATCTGAAGAATCCAAAGCTGCAGTTGTTGAAGTGGAAAAGGAAGCATCAGGCAGTCCTGTTTGTCCTAATGAAGCTGTTAAAGAGCCTGCAGTGATCACAGAGGACCAGCAGGAGGAGCCGTCTGCTGAAAAAGAAGCCGGGGACACCTCAGAGATGGAGAGGATGCAGGAAACAGCCCCATCATCAGAGCTGGTGGAGCCTTCAGTCACAGCAGGTGAGAAGGCCTCAGAAACCAAGGAGGACGCTGAGCTGGACGTCATGGAGGCAGCTGACGAGGAAGCTCCACAGAAAGACGGGCTTCTGGATGCTGCTGAGGAAACCCAGCCCGGTGAGGAGGAGAAAATGGAAGTCAGCACGCTGGAGACAGACGCTCAGCAGGTGGTTGAGTCCATCCAGGTCACATGGAGCCAGCAGCAGAAGGTCACGGTAGATCCTGAACCCGAGCAGGAACCCAAAGACGTCGTGGTTCAAAATAAACAAGTCATCAGCCTGTTGGACAGCAGCGAGGAGGAAGAAGATGATGAAGATGAGGAGAGGGAAGTTTCTGAGGAAGAGGAGGAGGTGGAGCCGAGAGGAGAAACTTCCAACAAATCGGAAGCAGCAGCCGCATCGGTCGACGGACTGTTTATGATCGACACGCGACCCGGACAAGACGCCGATGAACATTATTACAAAGACGACAAGGAAGAGGCTACCACCAGCAAAAGAGACGAGCAGGAGGAGGAAGACGAGGAGTTTGTAGATGAGGAGGGAGACGATGACGACGACGATGAAGACGCACAAATCCTGTTCTCAAGCAGAGATTCTAGACTGTAAGTAAAGTAGATTCTAGGTGGAGGCCTCAAATCAATATAAAGAAATGCACTTTAAGGAGAATATTTCTGAGGATAAAACTAGCAGTCATGTCTTATTGTGAAAGGATTCTTCTCTTATTTGCCTTTTTGGGGCGAGTTAGATGAGAAGATCAAAGCCACGCTCATGTCTGTACAGTAAATATGCAAAGCTATTCAGCTGAAGGCAGCAGCTTTATAAAGAACCGGTAGCTTGGGGATAAAAACTGTGCAGCACCTCCACTGCGTTATACTGTAGAGACTGTCTGAGGTTTCTGCTGCTTGCATTGTAAATATGCGCCCATTAAAAGCACAAATAGTTGCTTTTATATGTGGTACAACTGGCTTTTTTGACAAGAATTAACAAGGAAGGGCAAAAGTGATTTGTACAAAGTAATGTTAATTAATAGTATAAAGTGTAAGATAAGTTTTGCGTAAGTTTTTATGCCCTTTGTTAGTATTTAGATGATGCCAGTGTATTTGTGTCATCTAAAAGAGGGTAAATAGCCACGCGGTCACCTCTTTTACATGTTGGATTTTAATTAAAAGACATTAATTTGTAGAAATCTCTTTTCACTTCAATATTAAAGAGTCTTTTTTTGAAAATTCTTGCCCAAAAGTCATCATATATTAACAATGATGCAAACTTCCAATTCTACTCAATCGGATGAATATTGTTATAGGTACTGTGTTGATTATATTCTATTTTGGGAGCTGTAGAGCTGCTGGTATAGTTTTTTAAAATTATTTTTAAGCAAATGAAGCTAACTCTTCCTCACATTTCCACTTATAATGCAGCATGATACTCCTGAAACTGGTGGTAGTTTGCTTATCTAAATTTTGGTAGAACTAATGGCTGTATATAAAAGATGTGAGCCTTATAAACCTGCATTCTTTCTAGTGGCCAGCAGGGGGCGAATAAGTCAGATTGTATAGAAGTCTATGAGAATATGACCCAACTTCTCCCTTCATTTGTTACCTCAGTGAACATTTTTCCAATGAGTTGATAGATGAAAAGACCAACAACATGTTTGTCAGTCTAACTGTTTACCTTCCCTGAACTGTCTGTGGAACTCAACCCCAAAGCAAGTTGAGTTTTTTTAAACAGGGCTAAATAATATCCTTAAACAGCTGGGCTCTACAGTTTTTATAAAATGTTAGTCGTTGCCAACACTGCATTTGCTGAGGACTATTTTCAGCTGCGCATTAATACACATTTGGTGCAGTATTGAGGACTTCTGATAGCAGGAAAATGCAGTAAATAGTGTAAATGTTCATTAGAATAAAGGAACGTAGAGCTCTGCAGTACAAAGGAGTTTTAGATCCATCAGTTAGTAGGATCACTTTACTTTTTTGTGATTTTTTCCCCCTCTTGTTTAAAGAAGAACAAGTAATGAGTTTCCACGGATTCTTCAAGCACATCGTGATATTTTATTATTATTCAGAGGTGAGAAACGAGACATGGCCGCAGCTCCTGAGGAATTTTCTCGCCGCCTATTTGTTTCAGGAAAGAGTTGTCCAGCCGTATTGACCCCGGCATCAGAGTGAAGCAGCTCGGGGGGTTGTACATCAGTTTTGATGGCAGCAAATCAAAACCTGTCTCCAGTTCGCTGCAAAAACTAAAGGAAAAGAAGATCCAAGATGAGGTAAATAAGAGATCGATTTTTTTCCTCCCTTTTGAAGGTGATCTGTGATGCAGAATGAATAACGAACTTCATAGTTATGCAAGGACGAGTAAATCCAATAACACCTGAGATGCTGTTATTTTCCAGTTCTTTCTGACTTTGACCTTTTATGTCTGAGTAGCCGAGTGTTCAGAGACTTTTCAGTGTTGTGGTTTTTTTGTTGTCGTCCGCAGGTGATGAAGAAGAGTGTGATTGGACCGGACTTTGAAAAGAAAGATGCAGTGCCTCCATACACCGAATCCAAACAAAAAGCAAAGTTAAAACGAAGAGTAAGTTTCACAAAGTAATGCTTTGATTTGACGTTCTGTGCTTCTATCTGCAAAGTTTTGTTATTTGATTGACTTTATTTTTGCAAGCACTTATGACACTTTCTGCCCAGAAATGTAACCTGTAGTCATCACAAATAGTTTATCTTGATTTGTATTTAAATCTGGACTTCCAGTGCTTCACAAATGTCTTTATAATCAGTGAAATCATTGTTCTCAGGCTGAGAGGGAGAAAACAACAGGAGATAGCTGGTTTAATATGAAGGCCCCAGAACTGACTCAGGAGCTGAAAGGAGACCTCCAGGTTCTGAAGATGAGAGGCTCCATGGATCCGAAGAGGTTCTACAAGAAGAACGACAGAGATGGTTTCCCCAAATACTTCCAGGTCAGTGGCATCACTCACCTGCTGCTCAGATTTACCCCCTAATAGCATTTTAGACAGACATCAATAGATACTTTATCAAAGTCAACTTTATTGTCCATTCTGCTGCATGCAGAGGACATAGACGGGACTGAAATGTCGGTTCTCTCAGACCCCGTCGCAAACATGCAAGACACAGTAGAAAAAACAAAGAAGATAAAGACGTAGTGGAACAAGACACTAAAAAATGTGGTCAAATACTGCCTGAGTGGTCTACAGATAGATGCGATATTTACAGATGGCAGTACAGAATGAAATCAGTATGTTGATGTAGAATATAAATAATACAAAATAAGTAATATATTAACAATTATAATTTAATAACAATTAATTGAATAAATAATAATAACGTCCACATCAAACATCTGTGTTTTTACAAATGGTCATTTGTTCTTCTACAATCCCTGACTGCAAAATAACTTTTAATTAACTCTTTATTAAATATTAAATTATTTTGAAGATACTTGCTGTTAATTTCACAGTTTTTGCAGTTTCTGAAGCATTACTGTTAGTTTTTTTTTCAGCAATAATTTGAGCAGTTCTGGATGTCAGAATCATCAATATTGATTAAATTTGCCAAATATTTCATTCATTCATCAGTTTAATTGAATGAAAACTGATATTTACAGACTAAAGAAGCAGTGCAGTATATTGTAATTGTTGGAAAATAAATAGTAAAACAGTCCAGTCTGATTGTTTCCATCCACAGATTCATTTATCCCCTTGGGGAAATTCAAGTTATACAGTAGCTCACAAGTTACATTTAAGAAAAAATGGCAAAACTAATGTGCAAAAGAACATGGAATTAATGTGCAAATCATGCTGGTCATAGAAATAAGGTGCAAAAATTTATGATATTTACCATAATTGTGTAAAATTTGCGTTGTTTAAATAAAAAGAGTATTAAACAGTCCAAAAAGTCATTATTATTAGAAATGATAATGAATAATTAGCAAGGATTTGCAATTTGGATAACTGGTGCATGAAGCTAACATACATGTCAGCACTTTTGGATGCCTAATCCAGTGGAAAAAAACACAAGAAACATCTGTAAATTCAATAAATGACAGCAAAATGCATTGGATCTGAACACTTTATTAGAAAAATCAACAAAAAGCAATGTTATGCTACGTCGTTGTACTTGCAAAAAATGTAGAACATACAGACTGCAAGGAAAACTGCACCAGAGAAACATACATTAGAAAGAAAATCAGAAATAGATTTTGTTTTTATGTCCCAAATCCGATGCAACAACAAATTAGAAAAGTTGATTTGCAGCTTCAAAGCAAAACACAATCTACTGTTGAGTGTAGCAAACCACCTGAATGAACTTTTACCACACACACATTGATGTTTTTACAGATAATACTGAAATTTTTATGCATTTATAAGCATTTTAAATGGAGGAAATCTGTGTAATTTATGGACTTTTCAGATAAGTTGGCATGTTTGAGCTACAAGTACAGTCTGCAGTCCTTACAGGAATTATACTGAGTGTAAAGTGTTTTTATGTGTAATACAGGTTGGTACAGTGGTGGACAATCCAGTCGATTTCTATCATTCTCGTATTCCCAAGAAAGAGAGGAAGAGAACAATGGTGGAGGAGCTGATGGCTGATGCTGAGTTCAGACAGTAAGTTGAAGTTTACAAGCAGTCATGGTTTCATTATCATCATCTGATAGTTGAAATGTGGTGAGAACTCAGCACCTAACGCTAACCCTACTGCAGGTCTTCCCTTCTTTCCTGTGTTCCTCTTTAACCCTAACCCTTATCCACTGCATAAAACCAACAAAAGGGCCTAAAAAACAATTCTGAAAAAACATCATAGGATGTCGTCCAAAATGTGACAAAAACGTCATAGTTTAGTGTGTCGTCCAAAATGTGACAAAAACGTCATAGTTTAGTATGTCGTCCAAAATGTGACAAAAACGTCATAGTTTAGTGTGTCGTCCAAAATGTGACAAAAATGTCATAGTTTACTATGTCGTCCAAAATTTAACAAAAACGTCATAGTTTAGTATGTCGTCCAAAATCTGACAAAAACGTCATAGTTTAGTATGTCGTCCAAAATGTGACAAAAACGTCATAGTTTAGTATCCATCCATCCATTATCTATACACCGCTTAATCCTCACTAGGGTCGCGGGGGGGGGTGGAGCCTATCCCAGCTGACTCGGGCGAAGGCAGGGGACACCCTAGACAGGTCGCCAGTCTGTCGCAGGGCTACATATAGAGACAAACAATCACTCTCACATTCACACCTACGGGCAATTTAGAATAATCAATTAACCTCAGCATGTTTTTAGACTGTGGGAGGAAGCCGGAGTACCCGGAGAAAACCCACCATGCACAGGGAGAACATGCAAACTCCATGCAGAAAGGTCCCGGGAAAGCCGGGACGCGAACCAGGGATCTTCTCGCTGCAAGGCGAAAGCGCTAACCACTACGCCACTGTACAGCCCCCATAGTTTAGTATGTCGTCCAAAATTTGACAAAAACATCATAGTTTAGTATGTCGTCCAAAATGTGACAAAAACGTCATAGTTTAGTATGTCGTCCAAAATTTGACAAAAACGTCATAGTTTATATAGTCAGGCATTTTTTGCGCCAAAATTCATGATGATTTTTTTTTTTTTAAAATAAAACCTTTCTAGAGTGTTTTTCACGGCCTCCTTTACGTTATTTCATCATATGGCACGTTTTTATGACATGTTTGAAAAATGGCATTTTTTTTCGACATAGTATAGTAAGGCGTTTTTTTTGCGCCAAAATTCATGATGTTTTTTTTTTCAAAGAAAACCTTTCTGGAGTGTTTTTCACGGCCTCCTTTACATCATTTCATCATATGGCACGTTTTTACGACATGTTTGAAAAATCGGATTTTTTTTCGACATAGTATAGTAAGGTGTTTTTTTTGCGCCAAAATTCATGATGTTTTTTTTCAAAGAAAACCTTTCTGGAGTGTTTTTCACGGCCTCCTTTACATTATTTCATCATATGGCACGTTTTTACGACATGTTTGAAAAATCTGATTTTTTTTCGACATAGTATAGTAAGGCGTTTTTTTTGCGCCAAAATTCATGATGTTTTTTTTTTCAAAGAAAACCTTTCTGGAGTGTTTTTCACGGCTTCCTTTACATTATTTCATCATATGGCACGTTTTTACGACATGTTTGAAAAATGGGATTTTTTTTCGACATAGTATAGTAAGGCGTTTTTTTTGCGCCAAAATTCATGATGTTTTTTTTTTCAAAGAAAACCTTTCTGGAGTGTTTTTCACGGCCTCCTTTACATCATTTCATCATATGGCACGTTTTTATGACATGTTTGAAAAATGGGATTTTGTTTCGACATAGTATAGTGAGGCGTTTTTTTTGCGCCAAAATTCATGATGTTTTTTTTTTTCAAAGAAAACCTTTCTGGAGTGTTTTTCGCGGCCTCCTTTACATCATTTCATCATATGGCACGTTTTTACGACATGTTTGAAAAATCGGATTTTTTTTCGACATGTATAGTAAGGCGTTTTTTTTGCGCCAAAATTCATGATGTTTTTTTTTTCAAAGAAAACCTTTCTGGAGTGTTTTTCACGGCCTCCTTTACATCATTTCATCATATGGCACGTTTTTACGACATGTTTGAAAAATCGGATTTTTTTTCGACATAGTATAGTAAGGCGTTTTTTTTGCGCCAAAATTCATGATGTTTTTTTTTTCAAAGAAAACCTTTCTGGAGTGTTTTTCACGGCCTCCTTTACATCATTTCATCATATGGCACGTTTTTACGACATGTTTGAAAAATGGGATTTTTTTTCGACATAGTATAGTAAGGCGTTTTTTTTTGCGCCAAAATTCATGATGTTTTTTTTTTCAAAGAAAACCTTTCTGGAGTGTTTTTCACGGCCTCCTTTACATCATTTCATCATATGGCACGTTTTTACGACATGTTTGAAAAATCGGATTTTTTTTCGACATAGTATAGTAAGGCGTTTTTTTTGCGCCAAAATTCATGATGTTTTTTTTTTCAAAGAAAACCTTTCTGGAGTGTTTTTCACGGCCTCCTTTACATCATTTCATCATATGGCACGTTTTTACGACATGTTTGAAAAATCGGATTTTTTTTCGACATAGTATAGTAAGGCGTTTTTTTTGCGCCAAAATTCATGATGTTTTTTTTTTCAAAGAAAACCTTTCTGGAGTGTTTTTCACGGCCTCCTTTACATCATTTCATCATATGGCACGTTTTTACGACATGTTTGAAAAATCGGATTTTTTTTCGACATAGTATAGTAAGGCGTTTTTTTTGCGCCAAAATTCATGATGTTTTTTTTTTCAAAGAAAACCTTTCTGGAGTGTTTTTCACGGCCTCCTTTACATCATTTCATCATATGGCACGTTTTTACGACATGTTTGAAAAATCGGATTTTTTTTCGACATAGTATAGTAAGGCGTTTTTTTTGCGCCAAAATTCATGATGTTTTTTTTTTCAAAGAAAACCTTTCTGGAGTGTTTTTCACGGCCTCCTTTACATCATTTCATCATATGGCACGTTTTTACGACATGTTTGAAAAATCGGATTTTTTTTCGACATAGTATAGTAAGGCGTTTTTTTTGCGCCAAAATTCATGATGTTTTTTTTTTCAAAGAAAACCTTTCTGGAGTGTTTTTCACGGCCTCCTTTACATCATTTCATCATATGGCACGTTTTTACGACATGTTTGAAAAATCGGATTTTTTTTCGACATAGTATAGTAAGGCGTTTTTTTTGCGCCAAAATTCATGATGTTTTTTTTTTCAAAGAAAACCTTTCTGGAGTGTTTTTCACGGCCTCCTTTACATCATTTCATCATATGGCACGTTTTTACGACATGTTTGAAAAATCGGATTTTTTTTCGACATAGTATAGTAAGGCGTTTTTTTTGCGCCAAAATTCATGATGTTTTTTTTTTCAAAGAAAACCTTTCTGGAGTGTTTTTCACGGCCTCCTTTACATCATTTCATCATATGGCACGTTTTTACGACATGTTTGAAAAATCGGATTTTTTTTCGACATAGTATAGTAAGGCGTTTTTTTTTGCGCCAAAATTCATGATGTTTTTTTTTTCAAAGAAAACCTTTCTGGAGTGTTTTTCACGGCCTCCTTTACATCATTTCATCATATGGCACGTTTTTACGACATGTTTGAAAAATCGGATTTTTTTTCGACATAGTATAGTAAGGCGTTTTTTTTGCGCCAAAATTCATGATGTTTTTTTTTTCAAAGAAAACCTTTCTGGAGTGTTTTTCACGGCCTCCTTTACATCATTTCATCATATGGCACGTTTTTACGACATGTTTGAAAAATCGGATTTTTTTTCGACATAGTATAGTAAGGCGTTTTTTTTGCGCCAAAATTCATGATGTTTTTTTTTTCAAAGAAAACCTTTCTGGAGTGTTTTTCACGGCCTCCTTTACATCATTTCATCATATGGCACGTTTTTACGACATGTTTGAAAAATCGGATTTTTTTTCGACATAGTATAGTAAGGCGTTTTTTTTGCGCCAAAATTCATGATGTTTTTTTTTTCAAAGAAAACCTTTCTGGAGTGTTTTTCACGGCCTCCTTTACATCATTTCATCATATGGCACGTTTTTACGACATGTTTGAAAAATCGGATTTTTTTTCGACATAGTATAGTAAGGCGTTTTTTTTGCGCCAAAATTCATGATGTTTTTTTTTTCAAAGAAAACCTTTCTGGAGTGTTTTTCACGGCCTCCTTTACATCATTTCATCATATGGCACGTTTTTACGACATGTTTGAAAAATCGGATTTTTTTTCGACATAGTATAGTAAGGCGTTTTTTTTGCGCCAAAATTCATGATGTTTTTTTTTTCAAAGAAAACCTTTCTGGAGTGTTTTTCACGGCCTCCTTTACATCATTTCATCATATGGCACGTTTTTACGACATGTTTGAAAAATCGGATTTTTTTTCGACATAGTATAGTAAGGCGTTTTTTTTGCGCCAAAATTCATGATGTTTTTTTTTTCAAAGAAAACCTTTCTGGAGTGTTTTTCACGGCCTCCTTTACATCATTTCATCATATGGCACGTTTTTACGACATGTTTGAAAAATCGGATTTTTTTTCGACATAGTATAGTAAGGCGTTTTTTTTTGCGCCAAAATTCATGATGTTTTTTTTTTCAAAGAAAACCTTTCTGGAGTGTTTTTCACGGCCTCCTTTACATCATTTCATCATATGGCACGTTTTTACGACATGTTTGAAAAATCGGATTTTTTTTCGACATAGTATAGTAAGGCGTTTTTTTTGCGCCAAAATTCATGATGTTTTTTTTTTCAAAGAAAACCTTTCTGGAGTGTTTTTCACGGCCTCCTTTACATCATTTCATCATATGGCACGTTTTTACGACATGTTTGAAAAATCGGATTTTTTTTCGACATAGTATAGTAAGGCGTTTTTTTTGCGCCAAAATTCATGATGTTTTTTTTTTCAAAGAAAACCTTTCTGGAGTGTTTTTCACGGCCTCCTTTACATCATTTCATCATATGGCACGTTTTTACGACATGTTTGAAAAATCGGATTTTTTTTCGACATAGTATAGTAAGGCGTTTTTTTTGCGCCAAAATTCATGATGTTTTTTTTTTCAAAGAAAACCTTTCTGGAGTGTTTTTCACGGCCTCCTTTACATCATTTCATCATATGGCACGTTTTTACGACATGTTTGAAAAATGGATTTTTTTTCGACATAGTATAGTAAGGCGTTTTTTTTGCGCCAAAATTCATGATGTTTTTTTTTTCAAAGAAAACCTTTCTGGAGTGTTTTTCACGGCCTCCTTTACATCATTTCATCATATGGCACGTTTTTACGACATGTTTGAAAAATGGATTTTTTTTCGACATAGTATAGTAAGGCGTTTTTTTTGCGCCAAAATTCATGATGTTTTTTTTTTCAAAGAAAACCTTTCTGGAGTGTTTTTCACGGCCTCCTTTACATCATTTCATCATATGGCACGTTTTTACGACATGTTTGAAAAATCGGATTTTTTTTCGACATAGTATAGTAAGGCGTTTTTTTTGCGCCAAAATTCATGATGTTTTTTTTTTCAAAGAAAACCTTTCTGGAGTGTTTTTCACGGCCTCCTTTACATCATTTCATCATATGGCACGTTTTTACGACATGTTTGAAAAATCGGATTTTTTTTCGACATAGTATAGTAAGGCGTTTTTTTTGCGCCAAAATTCATGATGTTTTTTTTTTCAAAGAAAACCTTTCTGGAGTGTTTTTCACGGCCTCCTTTACATCATTTCATCATATGGCACGTTTTTACGACATGTTTGAAAAATCGGATTTTTTTTCGACATAGTATAGTAAGGCGTTTTTTTTGCGCCAAAATTCATGATGTTTTTTTTTCAAAGAAAACCTTTCTGGAGTGTTTTTCACGGCCTCCTTTACATCATTTCATCATATGGCACGTTTTTACGACATGTTTGAAAAATGGCATTTTTTTTCGACATAGTATAGTAAGGCGTTTTTTTTGCGCCAAAATTCATGATGTTTTTTTTTCAAAGAAAACCTTTCTGGAGTGTTTTTCACGGCCTCCTTTACATCATTTCATCATATGGCACGTTTTTACGACATGTTTGAAAAATCGGATTTTTTTTCGACATAGTATAGTAAGGCGTTTTTTTTGCGCCAAAATTCATGATGTTTTTTTTTTCAAAGAAAACCTTTCTGGAGTGTTTTTCACGGCCTCCTTTACATCATTTCATCATATGGCACGTTTTTACGACATGTTTGAAAAATCGGATTTTTTTTCGACATAGTATAGTAAGGCGTTTTTTTTGCGCCAAAATTCATGATGTTTTTTTTTTCAAAGAAAACCTTTCTGGAGTGTTTTTCACGGCCTCCTTTACATCATTTCATCATATGGCACGTTTTTACGACATGTTTGAAAAATCGGATTTTTTTTCGACATAGTATAGTAAGGCGTTTTTTTTGCGCCAAAATTCATGATGTTTTTTTTTTCAAAGAAAACCTTTCTGGAGTGTTTTTCACGGCCTCCTTTACATCATTTCATCATATGGCACGTTTTTACGACATGTTTGAAAAATCGGATTTTTTTTCGACATAGTATAGTAAGGCGTTTTTTTTGCGCCAAAATTCATGATGTTTTTTTTTTCAAAGAAAACCTTTCTGGAGTGTTTTTCACGGCCTCCTTTACATCATTTCATCATATGGCACGTTTTTACGACATGTTTGAAAAATGGAATTTTTTTTCGACATAGTATAGTAAGGCGTTTTTTTTGCGCCAAAATTCATGATGTTTTTTTTTTCAAAGAAAACCTTTCTGGAGTGTTTTTCACGGCCTCCTTTACATCATTTCATCATATGGCACGTTTTTACGACATGTTTGAAAAATCGGATTTTTTTTCGACATAGTATAGTAAGGCGTTTTTTTTGCGCCAAAATTCATGATGTTTTTTTTTTCAAAGAAAACCTTTCTGGAGTGTTTTTCACGGCCTCCTTTACATCATTTCATCATATGGCACGTTTTTACGACATGTTTGAAAAATCGGATTTTTTTTCGACATAGTATAGTAAGGCGTTTTTTTTGCGCCAAAATTCATGATGTTTTTTTTTTCAAAGAAAACCTTTCTGGAGTGTTTTTCACGGCCTCCTTTACATCATTTCATCATATGGCACGTTTTTACGACATGTTTGAAAAATCGGATTTTTTTTCGACATAGTATAGTAAGGCGTTTTTTTTGCGCCAAAATTCATGATGTTTTTTTTTTCAAAGAAAACCTTTCTGGAGTGTTTTTCACGGCCTCCTTTACATCATTTCATCATATGGCACGTTTTTACAACATGTTTGAAAAATGGCATTTTTTTTCGACATAGTATAGTAAGGCGTTTTTTTTGCGCCAAAATTCATGATGTTTTTTTTTTCAAAGAAAACCTTTCTGGAGTGTTTTTCACGGCCTCCTTTACATCATTTCATCATATGGCACGTTTTTACAACATGTTTGAAAAATGGCATTTTTTTTCGACATAGTATAGTAAGGCGTTTTTTTTGCGCCAAAATTCATGATGTTTTTTTTTCAAAGAAAACCTTTCTGGAGTGTTTTTCACGGCCTCCTTTACATCATTTCATCATATGGCACGTTTTTACAACATGTTTGAAAAATGGCATTTTTTTTCGACATAGTATAGTAAGGCGTTTTTTTTGCGCCAAAATTCATGATGATTTTTTTTTCAAAGAAAACCTTTCTGGAGTGTTTTTCACGGCCTCCTTTACATCATTTCATCATATGGCACGTTTTTACAACATGTTTGAAAAATCGGCATTTTTTTTCGACATAGTATAGTAAGGCGTTTTTTTTGCGCCAAAATTCATGATGTTTTTTTTTTCAAAGAAAACCTTTCTGGAGTGTTTTTCACGGCCTCCTTTACATCATTTCATCATATGGCACGTTTTTACAACATGTTTGAAAAATCGCATTTTTTTTCGACATAGTATAGTAAGGCGTTTTTTTTGCGCCAAAATTCATGATGTTTTTTTTTCAAAGAAAACCTTTCTGGAGTGTTTTTCACGGCCTCCTTTACATCATTTCATCATATGGCACGTTTTTACAACATGTTTGAAAAATCGGCATTTTTTTTCGACATAGTATAGTAAGGCGTTTTTTTTGCGCCAAAATTCATGATGTTTTTTTTTCAAAGAAAACCTTTCTGGAGTGTTTTTCACGGCCTCCTTTACATCATTTCATCATATGGCACGTTTTTACAACATGTTTGAAAAATGGCATTTTTTTTCGACATAGTATAGTAAGGCGTTTTTTTTGCGCCAAAATTCATGATGTTTTTTTTTTCAAAGAAAACCTTTCTGGAGTGTTTTTCACGGCCTCCTTTACATCATTTCATCATATGGCACGTTTTTACAACATGTTTGAAAAATGGCATTTTTTTTCGACATAGTATAGTAAGGCGTTTTTTTTGCGCCAAAATTCATGATGTTTTTTTTTTCAAAGAAAACCTTTCTGGAGTGTTTTTCACGGCCTCCTTTACATCATTTCATCATATGGCACGTTTTTACAACATGTTTGAAAAATGGCATTTTTTTTCGACATAGTATAGTAAGGCGTTTTTTTTGCGCCAAAATTCATGATGTTTTTTTTTCAAAGAAAACCTTTCTGGAGTGTTTTTCACGGCCTCCTTTACATCATTTCATCATATGGCACGTTTTTACAACATGTTTGAAAAATGGCATTTTTTTTCGACATAGTATAGTAAGGCGTTTTTTTTGCGCCAAAATTCATGATGTTTTTTTTTTCAAAGAAAACCTTTCTGGAGTGTTTTTCACGGCCTCCTTTACATCATTTCATCATATGGCACGTTTTTACAACATGTTTGAAAAATGGCATTTTTTTTCGACATAGTATAGTAAGGCGTTTTTTTTGCGCCAAAATTCATGATGTTTTTTTTTTCAAAGAAAACCTTTCTGGAGTGTTTTTCACGGCCTCCTTTACATCATTTCATCATATGGCACGTTTTTACAACATGTTTGAAAAATGGCATTTTTTTTCGACATAGTATAGTAAGGCGTTTTTTTTGCGCCAAAATTCATGATGTTTTTTTTTTCAAAGAAAACCTTTCTGGAGTGTTTTTCACGGCCTCCTTTACATCATTTCATCATATGGCACGTTTTTACGACATGTTTGAAAAATGGCATTTTTTTTCGACATAGTATAGTAAGGCGTTTTTTTTGCGCCAAAATTCATGATGTTTTTTTTTTCAAAGAAAACCTTTCTGGAGTGTTTTTCACGGCCTCCTTTACATCATTTCATCATATGGCACGTTTTTACAACATGTTTGAAAAATCGGCATTTTTTTTCGACATAGTATAGTAAGGCGTTTTTTTTGCGCCAAAATTCATGATGTTTTTTTTTCAAAGAAAACCTTTCTGGAGTGTTTTTCACGGCCTCCTTTACATCATTTCATCATATGGCACGTTTTTACAACATGTTTGAAAAATGGCATTTTTTTTCGACATAGTATAGTAAGGCGTTTTTTTTGCGCCAAAATTCATGATGTTTTTTTTTTCAAAGAAAACCTTTCTGGAGTGTTTTTCACGGCCTCCTTTACATCATTTCATCATATGGCACGTTTTTACAACATGTTTGAAAAATGGCATTTTTTTTCGACATAGTATAGTAAGGCGTTTTTTTTGCGCCAAAATTCATGATGTTTTTTTTTCAAAGAAAACCTTTCTGGAGTGTTTTTCACGGCCTCCTTTACATCATTTCATCATATGGCACGTTTTTACGACATGTTTGAAAAATCGGCATTTTTTTTCGACATAGTATAGTAAGGCGTTTTTTTTGCGCCAAAATTCATGATGTTTTTTTTTTCAAAGAAAACCTTTCTGGAGTGTTTTTCACGGCCTCCTTTACATCATTTCATCATATGGCACGTTTTTACAACATGTTTGAAAAATGGCATTTTTTTTCGACATAGTATAGTAAGGCGTTTTTTTTGCGCCAAAATTCATGATGTTTTTTTTTTCAAAGAAAACCTTTCTGGAGTGTTTTTCACGGCCTCCTTTACATCATTTCATCATATGGCACGTTTTTACAACATGTTTGAAAAATGGCATTTTTTTTCGACATAGTATAGTAAGGCGTTTTTTTTGCGCCAAAATTCATGATGTTTTTTTTTTCAAAGAAAACCTTTCTGGAGTGTTTTTCACGGCCTCCTTTACATCATTTCATCATATGGCACGTTTTTACAACATGTTTGAAAAATGGCATTTTTTTTCGACATAGTATAGTAAGGCGTTTTTTTTGCGCCAAAATTCATGATGTTTTTTTTTTCAAAGAAAACCTTTCTGGAGTGTTTTTCACGGCCTCCTTTACATCATTTCATCATATGGCACGTTTTTACGACATGTTTGAAAAATCGGATTTTTTTTCGACATAGTATAGTAAGGCGTTTTTTTTGCGCCAAAATTCATGATGTTTTTTTTTTCAAAGAAAACCTTTCTGGAGTGTTTTTCACGGCCTCCTTTACATCATTTCATCATATGGCACGTTTTTACGACATGTTTGAAAAATCGGATTTTTTTTCGACATAGTATAGTAAGGCGTTTTTTTTGCGCCAAAATTCATGATGTTTTTTTTTTCAAAGAAAACCTTTCTGGAGTGTTTTTCACGGCCTCCTTTACATCATTTCATCATATGGCACGTTTTTACGACATGTTTGAAAAATCGGCATTTTTTTTCGACATAGTATAGTAAGGCGTTTTTTTTGCGCCAAAATTCATGATGTTTTTTTTTTCAAAGAAAACCTTTCTGGAGTGTTTTTCACGGCCTCCTTTACATCATTTCATCATATGGCACGTTTTTACAACATGTTTGAAAAATCGCATTTTTTTTCGACATAGTATAGTAAGGCGTTTTTTTTGCGCCAAAATTCATGATGTTTTTTTTTTCAAAGAAAACCTTTCTGGAGTGTTTTTCACGGCCTCCTTTACATCATTTCATCATATGGCACGTTTTTACAACATGTTTGAAAAATCGGATTTTTTTTCGACATAGTATAGTAAGGCGTTTTTTTTGCGCCAAAATTCATGATGTTTTTTTTTTCAAAGAAAACCTTTCTGGAGTGTTTTTCACGGCCTCCTTTACATCATTTCATCATATGGCACGTTTTTACAACATGTTTGAAAAATCGGCATTTTTTTTCGACATAGTATAGTAAGGCGTTTTTTTTGCGCCAAAATTCATGATGTTTTTTTTTCAAAGAAAACCTTTCTGGAGTGTTTTTCACGGCCTCCTTTACATCATTTCATCATATGGCACGTTTTTACGACATGTTTGAAAAATGGCATTTTTTTTCGACATAGTATAGTAAGGCGTTTTTTTTGCGCCAAAATTCATGATGTTTTTTTTTTCAAAGAAAACCTTTCTGGAGTGTTTTTCACGGCCTCCTTTACATCATTTCATCATATGGCACGTTTTTACAACATGTTTGAAAAATCGGCATTTTTTTTCGACATAGTATAGTAAGGCGTTTTTTTTGCGCCAAAATTCATGATGTTTTTTTTTTCAAAGAAAACCTTTCTGGAGTGTTTTTCACGGCCTCCTTTACATCATTTCATCATATGGCACGTTTTTACAACATGTTTGAAAAATCGGCATTTTTTTTCGACATAGTATAGTAAGGCGTTTTTTTTGCGCCAAAATTCATGATGTTTTTTTTTTCAAAGAAAACCTTTCTGGAGTGTTTTTCACGGCCTCCTTTACATCATTTCATCATATGGCACGTTTTTACAACATGTTTGAAAAATCGGCATTTTTTTTCGACATAGTATAGTAAGGCGTTTTTTTTGCGCCAAAATTCATGATGTTTTTTTTTTCAAAGAAAACCTTTCTGGAGTGT
The DNA here is from genome assembly GCA_027123335.1 of Amphiprion clarkii. Taxonomy (NCBI): domain Eukaryota; kingdom Metazoa; phylum Chordata; class Actinopteri; family Pomacentridae; genus Amphiprion; species Amphiprion clarkii. The sequence continues at coordinate 1,150,886 of CM049569.1, forward strand.
TTTTCACGGCCTCCTTTACATCATTTCATCATATGGCACGTTTTTACGACATGTTTGAAAAATGGCATTTTTTTTCGACATAGTATAGTAAGGCGTTTTTTTTGCGCCAAAATTCATGATGTTTTTTTTTTCAAAGAAAACCTTTCTGGAGTGTTTTTCACGGCCTCCTTTACATCATTTCATCATATGGCACGTTTTTACGACATGTTTGAAAAATGGCATTTTTTTTCGACATAGTATAGTAAGGCGTTTTTTTTGCGCCAAAATTCATGATGTTTTTTTTTTCAAAGAAAACCTTTCTGGAGTGTTTTTCACGGCCTCCTTTACATCATTTCATCATATGGCACGTTTTTACAACATGTTTGAAAAATCGGCATTTTTTTTCGACATAGTATAGTAAGGCGTTTTTTTTGCGCCAAAATTCATGATGTTTTTTTTTTCAAAGAAAACCTTTCTGGAGTGTTTTTCACGGCCTCCTTTACATCATTTCATCATATGGCACGTTTTTACGACATGTTTGAAAAATGGGATTTTTTTTCGACATAGTATAGTAAGGCGTTTTTTTTGCGCCAAAATTCATGATGTTTTTTTTTTCAAAGAAAACCTTTCTGGAGTGTTTTTCACGGCCTCCTTTACATCATTTCATCATATGGCACGTTTTTACGACATGTTTGAAAAATGGCATTTTTTTTCGACATAGTATAGTAAGGCGTTTTTTTTGCGCCAAAATTCATGATGTTTTTTTTTTCAAAGAAAACCTTTCTGGAGTGTTTTTCACGGCCTCCTTTACATCATTTCATCATATGGCACGTTTTTACGACATGTTTGAAAAATGGCATTTTTTTTCGACATAGTATAGTAAGGCGTTTTTTTTGCGCCAAAATTCATGATGTTTTTTTTTTCAAAGAAAACCTTTCTGGAGTGTTTTTCACGGCCTCCTTTACATCATTTCATCATATGGCACGTTTTTACGACATGTTTGAAAAATGGCATTTTTTTTCGACATAGTATAGTAAGGCGTTTTTTTTGCGCCAAAATTCATGATGTTTTTTTTTTCAAAGAAAACCTTTCTGGAGTGTTTTTCACGGCCTCCTTTACATCATTTCATCATATGGCACGTTTTTACAACATGTTTGAAAAATGGCATTTTTTTTCGACATAGTATAGTAAGGCGTTTTTTTTGCGCCAAAATTCATGATGTTTTTTTTTTCAAAGAAAACCTTTCTGGAGTGTTTTTCACGGCCTCCTTTACATCATTTCATCATATGGCACGTTTTTACAACATGTTTGAAAAATGGCATTTTTTTTCGACATAGTATAGTAAGGCGTTTTTTTTGCGCCAAAATTCATGATGTTTTTTTTTTCAAAGAAAACCTTTCTGGAGTGTTTTTCACGCCCTCCTTTACATCATTTCATCATATGGCACGTTTTTACAACATGTTTGAAAAATGGCATTTTTTTTCGACATAGTATAGTAAGGCGTTTTTTTTGCGCCAAAATTCATGATGTTTTTTTTTTCAAAGAAAACCTTTCTGGAGTGTTTTTCACGGCCTCCTTTACATCATTTCATCATATGGCACGTTTTTACGACATGTTTGAAAAATGGCATTTTTTTTCGACATAGTATAGTAAGGCGTTTTTTTTGCGCCAAAATTCATGATGTTTTTTTTTTCAAAGAAAACCTTTCTGGAGTGTTTTTCACGGCCTCCTTTACATCATTTCATCATATGGCACGTTTTTACAACATGTTTGAAAAATGGCATTTTTTTTCGACATAGTATAGTAAGGCGTTTTTTTTGCGCCAAAATTCATGATGTTTTTTTTTTCAAAGAAAACCTTTCTGGAGTGTTTTTCACGCCCTCCTTTACATCATTTCATCATATGGCACGTTTTTACGACATGTTTGAAAAATGGCATTTTTTTTCGACATAGTATAGTAAGGCGTTTTTTTTGCGCCAAAATTCATGATGTTTTTTTTTTCAAAGAAAACCTTTCTGGAGTGTTTTTCACGGCCTCCTTTACATCATTTCATCATATGGCACGTTTTTACAACATGTTTGAAAAATGGCATTTTTTTTCGACATAGTATAGTAAGGCGTTTTTTTTGCGCCAAAATTCATGATGTTTTTTTTTCAAAGAAAACCTTTCTGGAGTGTTTTTCACGGCCTCCTTTACATCATTTCATCATATGGCACGTTTTTACAACATGTTTGAAAAATGGCATTTTTTTTCGACATAGTATAGTAAGGCGTTTTTTTTGCGCCAAAATTCATGATGTTTTTTTTTTCAAAGAAAACCTTTCTGGAGTGTTTTTCACGGCCTCCTTTACATCATTTCATCATATGGCACGTTTTTACGACATGTTTGAAAAATGGCATTTTTTTTCGACATAGTATAGTAAGGCGTTTTTTTTGCGCCAAAATTCATGATGTTTTTTTTTTCAAAGAAAACCTTTCTGGAGTGTTTTTCACGGCCTCCTTTACATCATTTCATCATATGGCACGTTTTTACGACATGTTTGAAAAATGGCATTTTTTTTCGACATAGTATAGTAAGGCGTTTTTTTTGCGCCAAAATTCATGATGTTTTTTTTTTCAAAGAAAACCTTTCTGGAGTGTTTTTCACGCCCTCCTTTACATCATTTCATCATATGGCACGTTTTTACAACATGTTTGAAAAATGGCATTTTTTTTCGACATAGTATAGTAAGGCGTTTTTTTTGCGCCAAAATTCATGATGTTTTTTTTTCAAAGAAAACCTTTCTGGAGTGTTTTTCACGGCCTCCTTTACATCATTTCATCATATGGCACGTTTTTACGACATGTTTGAAAAATGGCATTTTTTTTCGACATAGTATAGTAAGGCGTTTTTTTTGCGCCAAAATTCATGATGTTTTTTTTTTCAAAGAAAACCTTTCTGGAGTGTTTTTCACGGCCTCCTTTACATCATTTCATCATATGGCACGTTTTTACGACATGTTTGAAAAATGGCATTTTTTTTCGACATAGTATAGTAAGGCGTTTTTTTTGCGCCAAAATTCATGATGTTTTTTTTTCAAAGAAAACCTTTCTGGAGTGTTTTTCACGGCCTCCTTTACATCATTTCATCATATGGCACGTTTTTACAACATGTTTGAAAAATGGCATTTTTTTTCGACATAGTATAGTAAGGCGTTTTTTTTGCGCCAAAATTCATGATGTTTTTTTTTTCAAAGAAAACCTTTCTGGAGTGTTTTTCACGGCCTCCTTTACATCATTTCATCATATGGCACGTTTTTACGACATGTTTGAAAAATGGCATTTTTTTTCGACATAGTATAGTAAGGCGTTTTTTTTGCGCCAAAATTCATGATGTTTTTTTTTTCAAAGAAAACCTTTCTGGAGTGTTTTTCACGGCCTCCTTTACATCATTTCATCATATGGCACGTTTTTACGACATGTTTGAAAAATCGGCATTTTTTTTCGACATAGTATAGTAAGGCGTTTTTTTTGCGCCAAAATTCATGATGTTTTTTTTTTCAAAGAAAACCTTTCTGGAGTGTTTTTCACGGCCTCCTTTACATCATTTCATCATATGGCACGTTTTTACGACATGTTTGAAAAATGGCATTTTTTTTCGACATAGTATAGTAAGGCGTTTTTTTTGCGCCAAAATTCATGATGTTTTTTTTTCAAAGAAAACCTTTCTGGAGTGTTTTTCACGGCCTCCTTTACATCATTTCATCATATGGCACGTTTTTACGACATGTTTGAAAAATCGGCATTTTTTTTCGACATAGTATAGTAAGGCGTTTTTTTTGCGCCAAAATTCATGATGTTTTTTTTTTCAAAGAAAACCTTTCTGGAGTGTTTTTCACGGCCTCCTTTACATCATTTCATCATATGGCACGTTTTTACGACATGTTTGAAAAATGGCATTTTTTTTCGACATAGTATAGTAAGGCGTTTTTTTTGCGCCAAAATTCATGATGTTTTTTTTTTCAAAGAAAACCTTTCTGGAGTGTTTTTCACGCCCTCCTTTACATCATTTCATCATATGGCACGTTTTTACGACATGTTTGAAAAATCGGATTTTTTTTCGACATAGTATAGTAAGGCGTTTTTTTTGCGCCAAAATTCATGATGTTTTTTTTTCAAAGAAAACCTTTCTGGAGTGTTTTTCACGGCCTCCTTTACATCATTTCATCATATGGCACGTTTTTACAACATGTTTGAAAAATGGCATTTTTTTTCGACATAGTATAGTAAGGCGTTTTTTTTGCGCCAAAATTCATGATGTTTTTTTTTCAAAGAAAACCTTTCTGGAGTGTTTTTCACGCCCTCCTTTACATCATTTCATCATATGGCACGTTTTTACAACATGTTTGAAAAATGGCATTTTTTTTCGACATAGTATAGTAAGGCGTTTTTTTTGCGCCAAAATTCATGATGTTTTTTTTTTCAAAGAAAACCTTTCTGGAGTGTTTTTCACGCCCTCCTTTACATCATTTCATCATATGGCACGTTTTTACAACATGTTTGAAAAATGGCATTTTTTTTCGACATAGTATAGTAAGGCGTTTTTTTTGCGCCAAAATTCATGATGTTTTTTTTTTCAAAGAAAACCTTTCTGGAGTGTTTTTCACGGCCTCCTTTACATCATTTCATCATATGGCACGTTTTTACAACATGTTTGAAAAATGGCATTTTTTTTCGACATAGTATAGTAAGGCGTTTTTTTTGCGCCAAAATTCATGATGTTTTTTTTTCAAAGAAAACCTTTCTGGAGTGTTTTTCACGCCCTCCTTTACATCATTTCATCATATGGCACGTTTTTACAACATGTTTGAAAAATGGCATTTTTTTTCGACATAGTATAGTAAGGCGTTTTTTTTGCGCCAAAATTCATGATGTTTTTTTTTTCAAAGAAAACCTTTCTGGAGTGTTTTTCACGCCCTCCTTTACATCATTTCATCATATGGCACGTTTTTACAACATGTTTGAAAAATGGCATTTTTTTTCGACATAGTATAGTAAGGCGTTTTTTTTGCGCCAAAATTCATGATGATTTTTTTTTCAAAGAAAACCTTTCTGGAGTGTTTTTCACGCCCTCCTTTACATCATTTCATCATATGGCACGTTTTTACAACATGTTTGAAAAATGGCATTTTTTTTCGACATAGTATAGTAAGGCGTTTTTTTTGCGCCAAAATTCATGATGTTTTTTTTTTCAAAGAAAACCTTTCTGGAGTGTTTTTCACGCCCTCCTTTACATCATTTCATCATATGGCACGTTTTTACAACATGTTTGAAAAATGGCATTTTTTTTCGACATAGTATAGTAAGGCGTTTTTTTTGCGCCAAAATTCATGATGTTTTTTTTTCAAAGAAAACCTTTCTGGAGTGTTTTTCACGCCCTCCTTTACATCATTTCATCATATGGCACGTTTTTACAACATGTTTGAAAAATGGCATTTTTTTTCGACATAGTATAGTAAGGCGTTTTTTTTGCGCCAAAATTCATGATGTTTTTTTTTTCAAAGAAAACCTTTCTGGAGTGTTTTTCACGCCCTCCTTTACATCATTTCATCATATGGCACGTTTTTACAACATGTTTGAAAAATGGCATTTTTTTTCGACATAGTATAGTAAGGCGTTTTTTTTGCGCCAAAATTCATGATGATTTTTTTTTCAAAGAAAACCTTTCTGGAGTGTTTTTCACGCCCTCCTTTACATCATTTCATCATATGGCACGTTTTTACAACATGTTTGAAAAATCGCATTTTTTTTCGACATAGTATAGTAAGGCGTTTTTTTTGCGCCAAAATTCATGATGTTTTTTTTTCAAAGAAAACCTTTCTGGAGTGTTTTTCACGCCCTCCTTTACATCATTTCATCATATGGCACGTTTTTACAACATGTTTGAAAAATGGCATTTTTTTTCGACATAGTATAGTAAGGCGTTTTTTTTGCGCCAAAATTCATGATGTTTTTTTTTCAAAGAAAACCTTTCTGGAGTGTTTTTCACGCCCTCCTTTACATCATTTCATCATATGGCACGTTTTTACAACATGTTTGAAAAATGGCATTTTTTTTCGACATAGTATAGTAAGGCGTTTTTTTTGCGCCAAAATTCATGATGTTTTTTTTTCAAAGAAAACCTTTCTGGAGTGTTTTTCACGCCCTCCTTTACATCATTTCATCATATGGCACGTTTTTACAACATGTTTGAAAAATGGCATTTTTTTTCGACATAGTATAGTAAGGCGTTTTTTTTGCGCCAAAATTCATGATGTTTTTTTTTCAAAGAAAACCTTTCTGGAGTGTTTTTCACGCCCTCCTTTACATCATTTCATCATATGGCACGTTTTTACAACATGTTTGAAAAATCGGCATTTTTTTTCGACATAGTATAGTAAGGCGTTTTTTTTGCGCCAAAATTCATGATGTTTTTTTTTCAAAGAAAACCTTTCTGGAGTGTTTTTCACGCCCTCCTTTACATCATTTCATCATATGGCACGTTTTTACAACATGTTTGAAAAATGGCATTTTTTTTCGACATAGTATAGTAAGGCGTTTTTTTTGCGCCAAAATTCATGATGTTTTTTTTTTCAAAGAAAACCTTTCTGGAGTGTTTTTCACGCCCTCCTTTACATCATTTCATCATATGGCACGTTTTTACAACATGTTTGAAAAATGGCATTTTTTTTCGACATAGTATAGTAAGGCGTTTTTTTTGCGCCAAAATTCATGATGTTTTTTTTTCAAAGAAAACCTTTCTGGAGTGTTTTTCACGCCCTCCTTTACATCATTTCATCATATGGCACGTTTTTACAACATGTTTGAAAAATGGCATTTTTTTTCGACATAGTATAGTAAGGCGTTTTTTTTGCGCCAAAATTCATGATGTTTTTTTTTCAAAGAAAACCTTTCTGGAGTGTTTTTCACGCCCTCCTTTACATCATTTCATCATATGGCACGTTTTTACAACATGTTTGAAAAATCGCATTTTTTTTCGACATAGTATAGTAAGGCGTTTTTTTTGCGCCAAAATTCATGATGATTTTTTTTTCAAAGAAAACCTTTCTGGAGTGTTTTTCACGCCCTCCTTTACATCATTTCATCATATGGCACGTTTTTACAACATGTTTGAAAAATGGCATTTTTTTTCGACATAGTATAGTAAGGCGTTTTTTTTGCGCCAAAATTCATGATGTTTTTTTTTCAAAGAAAACCTTTCTGGAGTGTTTTTCACGCCCTCCTTTACATCATTTCATCATATGGCACGTTTTTACAACATGTTTGAAAAATGGCATTTTTTTTCGACATAGTATAGTAAGGCGTTTTTTTTGCGCCAAAATTCATGATGATTTTTTTTTCAAAGAAAACCTTTCTGGAGTGTTTTTCACGCCCTCCTTTACATCATTTCATCATATGGCACGTTTTTACAACATGTTTGAAAAATGGCATTTTTTTTCGACAT